>JAFFSR010000270.1:600000-782500 GCA_017163975.1 Anastatus disparis
TAAGAAAATTCTTCTGCAAAAGATTACTTAAGCGTATAGTTGTAATAACAAAGAAAAAAGGGAGCATACGACAGATAAAAATAAAACAAACAAAAATAGTAATGATAAACCAAAGAAAATAAGTAATTGGGAGAAGAGAATATATATAAAATGAAATTATAATAAAAACAAAAAAAGAAACAATAAAGTAAGAAAGAAAAATATATTTTGTTTTCTTCTTTGTACAGTAGTATCATCGTTTTCTGAGAGAGGACAACGGCACAAACCAGGATAAAAAGAAAGATCACTGGGAGAAAATGAGCTCACGACGTATAGCAAAGAGAAGGGAAAGGTGAAAAGATAATACAATATAATACAATTATAAAACTGAAGAAAAAAAAGGGAAAGATGTATGCATCAGAAGAAATGAGAAAGAACAGCTTTGTTAATTGGCCCCATCCCCATATTAAACCTGAGTACCTAGCAGCAGTAGGATTCTATTTTACAAGGATAATTGATAAAGTTCGATACTGTGAATGCTACAAGGAATACTATAGATAGGAGGCAACAGACGACCCTTATCAAATACATAAGAAATAAGGAGGACCATGCAAGTTTCTGGACGCATTCCTACCACCGCCACCTAGGATTGAGTGCACAATATGTTTTGCACAAGAAGTACAGATCGCCTTTTTCCCATGTGGACATACGTCCACTTGCTACGACTGCTCTATGAGGCTTGTGTCATGTAATATCTGCAGAGCAATAATAGGGCTAAAATTGCGCGTCTATGTGGGATGATAAGACAACTGAAAAAAGACAAAAAAAAAGAGAAGGGAGTGGCAATTAAGAAGTATAGAGTATACATGTAAAGAAAAGAATAAAAAAATAAAAAAAACACAATGAGATTAATTGCATAGTATATTTTTTATTAATTTCCCCAAAGCTCTTATCAAGTAATAGAAAAACAAGGGGAACATCTACATAGAAATAAATATAATTTACCTCGCGCAATGAAGCCAGCAATCTTAATTTTCTCTTTTTCAGAAATGATGTATTCGTTCCTCGTGATAGTGCTATGTGTCCTAGGGTTGAGCCAAGAAGAAGAGAAAAAGGATACGTACCTTAGCGTACAAACACAAAATAACGTAGGAATAATATTTGATAGATTACAGGATGTAAGATTTATTAAAACTGATTGGACATTAACCGTTATAATGAATATGCAACCAAATGTCAAGCAGATACTGAAATATGAAGCAGCCAGCAGAAAATTACAAGCAGAGTGCAAATTAACACCAAAGAAAAATATGAAAGCCGGGTACATACTTTAAACAAAACCAATGGTAGTCCATCGGAAAATATGAAAACACATTATACACTAGAGAAAGAGCTTGTCTGAACAAATGCGAGGCACATGGTAACCGGCATCCAAGGGCGACACACCGTAGTGGAGAGTCAATTAAACGAAGGGACTAATTAGACGCAAGAAACTGTAAGTAAAATAGAATGCTTTTTGGGATATTTCTACAAACAATGGGCATAATATGAACAACTCAATTAAAAGGTATATTTATGAGTCATATTATCAACTTTTATTAAATTATATGCAGGATGTATTAATAAAGACACAAGGAGAAATAGACAGCGCAAAAGAGGTAATTAAGGCCTGCGAACAAGGAAAAATTGATGAGAATCTAATACAGCCTGGAGTATTTGAGGAGGTGGTAAGGGATATAGAGATAACAAACATACCATACGAGATACCTATAAGAAGGAAACGATTAAACATGGGGAAATTAAATGCATTAGAAGGTCTGACAACGATTAAACAAGGTGCGCAGGATGGCATGTATTTTATAGAAATACGGTTGCCCTTTGTGGAACCAGACCGAGCTCAACTCTATTACGTACGGGAGCTGCCAGTTCTGCAGATATATCAGAATAAAACGGTGGGAACTGCCTGGATTAAACCTATTATACCATATATAATGTTACGAAATAACTCGTATCTTAACCTGAAAGAAGAAGATTTAGATGCTTGCAAAGTGGGACAAAAATGTTTTACATGCCCTCAACCATGGTATCCTTTTAAAAACGAATCAAGCTGCGAATATGCGTTAGTAAAAAATGCAAGGGAGTATCCATGGCAAAGTTGCAATATTCGATATAGAGATAACTTTCACCCCAAATACATTAAGACAAGATACAACAATAATCATACCAAATTTAAAAATTAGATATTACTAATTTAACTGAAATATTTCAAAATAAGAACTACGCACAATACTTTTTGCAAGTTACACGAGAAGGACAAGAAATTTCTTTTTAGGAGTATGAGGAAAAAACTAAGGCCGTTATAGAAGACCTACAGTACCAAGAACAACTACTACTGATTAAGACGGTAACCTTAACGTAAGTAGCATGTTTACTTTTACTATTGGAAGGACTGATTGCATTTCTAGGATATGTTAAGATGGTATTTGATGCGGTACCAAATGACTTTGAAATTACTTTTCTCGAAGAACCAAACAAGAATGTGTATAGAATAACGGTATTATGAGAGGAGACACATCTATGGGACTAAAGAACAGAAAAAGCACGCAATTATATATAATCATTTAAACTAAACTGTACCAAATTTATAAACTAAATAAACCAAAAAAAAGAAATACATGTATATATTATTAATACCAGGTTGTAATAATTATTAAATAAACCTACCTTAACTAAATGCATATACGTATAATAGCAATTTTTATATAGAAAAATTTTTAAATAAAAAAAAATAATTAAAGAAAGAAATAAATGAATAAACAAAGAGGGAACAAATAAAAGAAAGAAATAAATAAGCAAAAGAGGGAACAACAAAAAATAAACAAGGGGAAAAGAACAAATTAAACAAAAAGAGAGACTAAAGAAAATGTCTTTTCTTGTTACAGAAAATGAAAAAGGAGGTAATTCAACTTTCAATAATCATCATCTTGGGACGAATAAGACTATCGTACGGACTATTTGGGTACGATTGTAGCGACCATATATCCAATCTAACGACTGTATCTTTATTAGATATAGGAGAATGTGAACGACAACACCCACCAGTAAATATAAAAAAAAATTACGCACAATTATTACAGTTAAACAAGTTTGGAAAGACACAGGTATATAAATGTAGAATTAAAATAACGGGCGTCATTACACATTGTGGCATGCACTCGCACGCATCCAGGGTGTTAGGGGGAGAAATTAGCTACTATAAAGAAATAGGTAGAGAAGAATGTTCAATATTACAATTGACAGGTGCCATTAAAATCACCGCTACACAATTATTAGGGATAGCCCGAAATAAAACATCACATAGAGATATGGGGTTTGCAGGAAGCAGCACAAGAGACTCAACGTGAAAAGGGGGATCATATAGCGACGAGTACGGAAGATGGGAAGATGTATATGTAGCCGGTTGGGTAGAAATATCAACACAAGATTACTGGGTAGCAGTAAATTTAGAAGGAAATAAAGTAATATTAAGATCAGGTGCAAGATGCATCCTAACTAATATGACCTGTACAGATTTCGACGCAGGACAAGCATTCTGGAACTTGTTACCAGAAGGACCATGTGGTGAGCGCAAATATTCCGTATTATACGAAGGAACCATAAACAAAGTATACGAAGAAGGACAAACGCGGGCGATGTATACAGTAGAAGCAGAAGAGATAATTTTTGCACTTTTGAGAACAACAGAAGTGCACATATGTGGATACACCATTGCACGGACGAAACATCCTAAGTTATTTATTTTGGAAGAAGCACGAAACAGTAGTTTCATAAAACGTGGTCCCACCGCCACCGAGAATTTAGACGTGTTTGCTTATAAGAATTCAAAATTCTTGTATACAGAAGAAAAACATACGCGGACAAATTCAAGAAATGTATTATAATATAATTTTTCAAAAATGCGAATTAAAAATTTGATCTTCGATTAATGGAAGCACAAAGATACATGGCGGTCGTGGCAGGAGAAGTAGTACACTTATTTAAGTGTCTAGCGGTAGAAGTTCGACATAGAAATACAACAAGGTGTTATGAGCAACTACTAGTTCTTAGAGGTCAGGAAGAATTATTTGTATCTCCTCGTTCACGGATATTAGTAAGAAAAGGGCAAAAAGTTACCTACGATACGCGAATGCCGGTAATGTATAAACTAGGTGAGACATGGTATAGCATCCTACCGTCAATTGGCGCGACGAGACTCCTTAAATCTTAAAGCCACAATCAAAACCAACATGGACATATTTAAGTCCGGAAAATTTAGCGATGGGAGGAAAACATAGCAAAAAGACATAAATCAGCTAAGACACATGATACTATTTCCAATAGAAAAACCAACGATATTGAATAACGTGGCCTTAGGGATGAGTGGTAGAAAGATAGATAAGCAGGGAATAACACTAAGTAATTTCTTTGATAAGGAAACCTTAGAAATGTTAACGAAATCTACATGGGAGCAAATATGGAGAAAATTTTCAACTTTCGCGAGTGCAGGGATTATTGGAATATTTATGTTAGGGCACCTAGTAAAATAACTAATTGATACGGTAATACACGGATATGCAATATATAGCTTATATGGGTTTTTAATACAGTTGTTGGGAGCAGTATAGAATTCGGTTGCACAATTGTTATTGCTTTTAGGGCAAAACAAGGAAAAGAAAAAAAAAGAAAACAAAGAAAAGGAAGTAAAAAAAAATGAGGAGGAACGTATATATGATAGTGTAGCGGGGGAAGGAAAATCAATACACACAAAAACAAATATAAATAGAAAAAGGGACTCTGTATAAAAAAGAATTCATACAATATATGTGCGATTAAAGACAGGGAGCCTATAGATAGTTAAAAGCAAAATTGTTTTTTTTTCTTTTAATATTAAAAAAAAATATATACTAATAATATAAAGGTAAAAAAACAAAATATAATAATAATAAAAAGATAAAAGCAGTAAAAACAATATAGAAAGAAAAAGGATAAAAGAAATAAATATAAAATATAAAAAGGTGATAAAACTAAATATAATATATAAAAGGGTAAAAGAAATAAATATAAATAAATAAATAAATAATAGAAGAAACAAGCATATTAGGGAAACTGACAGAATCTTTCTTTTCTCTCTATCAAGTTCCAGAATTTTCAAAACAACAAAAAATCGTTTACAAAAAAATTAATAAAAGGGAAGGAAAAAGTAAAAAAAAGAAAGAGAGAAGAAATATCGAATATTATATAAATGAAGAAAAGAAATTAAATTAACACATTTTAAATGAATAAAAAGAAAAGAAAAGATATTTAAATTAAAAAAATGGTTACAGAAAATGAATTCAATTTCAGGATTGCATTTAAATAACTTATATTTATATTAATAAATTCAAGTTAAAATCTCATCTTTGAAGAATATTAACAAATAAATTCAAAATAGGGAAAAAAAAATAATGATGATGAAATTGACAATAAAAGAAAATACAGGGATGGGTAAAAGCGAATATGAAAAAAATAATAAATAAATAAAATAATATATGCACAACACAAAATACTTTTTATTCATTAGATACAAAAATTTTTTTACATTTACAACGTACGCGCGCAAATAAAAAAAACAACACAACGAAGTATAAAAATAACACATTGTAATAAAGATAAAACACGTAATCCCACTGATACACATACACTGAAACCCGTCAATCCAAAATTATGCTGTCATCATCGCGATCGTCCGTAAGGTCCACATACGGGGGCTCCATTGGAGAAATATCCCTGCTAGTACGAGGCCCCGGAACAGGACTGGTAGCCAACAGCGTGGCTAAAACGGGATGTGTTCGAAGGAGACGGAAAACCACATCCATTTTGGCCTGTAAGGCGAGAAGGGCTGCCTCCGTCGCCATCACCATATCATCAATGCGATGATGAATCGATATCACCAGCGATTCCAGGGTTGAAACTGGAAGGTCGGCGGGTGGCAAGCTTAGAAAAAGCAATAAGCCTCACAACGATGAACGGCTTCACAGAAAATTGTGAAGTTAACGTAGGGGAGTATGGAAAGATTTCAGCAAAGCGGTAGGGGAAAAAGTGCAGTATAAAAATAGATAAGGCCGTCCCTGAAGAAAAATACAGAGTGGAGGGACATCTAATCCAATTTATGTGGAGCAATTATCAGCAGTTAGTGTAAAATTTAAAAGAAAAACTTTGACGGAGTCTCAAAAAGAGGAAGCCGAAATGATAACGGCAAAAAGTAATTGCCCATAAACTTCAAGCTGACCTCTTTTTATTCAACCGAAATTATGGTTTTCAGAGAAAAAAACATACAGGGAGAGCCAACTGGCAACCAATCAGAATAGCTGAAAATCATACAAATAGGCAAAAAAATATATCGCCGTTAGCAACAACGAAGCTTCTAGAATCGAGACTTAGAGTATAAAGCTCCAAGCTTGTTGGCAAAGCCCTCTCTTCAGATCGAGCCACCAGCGGAGCAACAGCCCTCTTCCAGATCGGATGGGAATGGAGCTGCCTCTTTTTCCCGACCGAACTTTCGCTGGCCACGTCGATTTTGCCAAACAGCCGACACGTCACCAGAGCCAGCAGCAGCCAGCCACCGCCCATCTGTAAGTTATCAGCCGAGGAGACGCGAATTAAATTTAAAGAAAGAAGAAGTTTAATTTTACGTTCGAGTTCCATCGTCAACAGGCAATTTTACCAACCAGAGAACAAGGCGGACGTGTGGGGAAGCGGCGATCGAAACAAAGCGAAAACAAGGTAGAGCGTTTTTTGAATTTTTTTAATTGTAAATCTCAAGGGCGGGGAAATCATGGCTCGGAAACGCGTGGCTCCTATTTTTAATCCGCGGAGTAAATGTCAAGCGTTGTCAATTGTGGCAAATTTAATTTAAAATTAGGAAAAAAAATTAAGAAGGGAAATGCAAGGAATATTAAAATAATAAAGAACTTGGCATAGGGTAGCATGGTTCGCCCTGACGCGAAATAGTAAAATAAAAAAAGAGAAATAATAAATTATGTACGAAGCAGGGCTCCTTGTTTAGATTATAAAAAGGGAAAGATAAATAAAATTATATAACTCTGGCAATAGCATGGGTGTTTACTGATTTATTCTACCTATCCTTGCTGCCTCTTTTTTCTGTAAGACTTCCAACCCCGGAGACGTAGCACTCGCGCGTTAGTCAAAAGGAAGTCGACGAATGGCTGAAATTCAGTCATTCATTTAAAAAAAAAATTTATTAATAATTTAGCCTATATGCTGAACGTAACAATGGTAGTTCTGGGTAAAGAGAAGGCCCCCTAAATACATTTGCAACTGACTAAGCTACTTAGAAGCATACAGAAATTGTTTAAATAATATGCATATAATAATAATATATAAAAACAATTAATTTATCAAAATTTTTTGATGATTCATGATAATTATTAGATTAAATATGGAAATTGCATATTATAATAATCTTTTTTATGCAAATTTAAAACTTAACTTAATAAAATCCAAAAAAATTATTGATATTTTTTTCCATAGTTTTTTAAAAATATTAAAACAATGCACAGTGCGTATGTCAATTATAATCGCAGTTCTAAACTATAGTTTGGTCGATGTTTTTCTTGAAAATTTGAATCAAGCACTAAATATAAATCATTTGAAAATTAATTATTTTACTGTAAGCATGTTAAAATATTAGAATCTAGTTTTTTAGTATATCTACCAGTAATTTCAATTCATCAATGACGGAAAATATTCGTAAGATTATTTTACACTTTAGGTCTAAGCAATGTGATGACATGGCTTTTATTTGTAAACTTATTCGCAATTTGCTCACGTTCCCCGTACTGACAACTAACCTCAGACCGTCAGAAATTAACAAGAAGAAGATTAGATAAAAAGCGCTCATTCAAATAGTATTATTATTATTATCTCTGGTTCTACTTGTCACACAAAAAAAATCAGAAAAAGTAATAAAATTTTATTCTATTTTCATTCTCTTTTAAAATTTGTGAAAATTTTAAATTAAAAATTTTTTTAATTCTATATTTGTCAATGATTACTAAAAAATTCAAACGGAAATGAAGAGAATTTAAAAAAATAAAAAATTCAACTCTGATTTTTTTTCGTTCTGATGCTTTTTAATAAAGTTATATTATAGTATAAACAATTGAAACATCAAAAGTGAGAATTTGATTAAAAATTACGTTTGACATATTATTATATTATCCTTTTCCTAGAAATAAATTTTAGTTTTTTGAAAGAATTTGAAAAAAAATATTTGAATTATTTGAATAATTTTGATTTGAATTTGATTGTTTATATGCTGAACAGTATATGCGATCACTTGTAACTTTATTAAAAAGTCTCGTGACAGAAAAAATATCTGTAATGAATATTAGACTTCTAAAAATTCTTTCGATTTCCGTTTGAATTTTTTTCCAATCATTAATTTAGAAAAAAAATAAAAAGTTAGTATTTTGTATCTAATTTAATTTTTTTTATGATATTAGTTGGTCGACTATCAGAAACAATACTGTTTAATCAAGCACTATGTATATATATATATATATATATATATATATATATATATATATATATCTACATAGTTGTAAGAAAAATTAGGATCTAGCCCCCCCTTGGTCACCCCCTGGCCCCTCCCTAAATAACGATATAATTCGTTCAAAATTTAGCTATTTTTGAATGAGGTTGCTCCACCTTGGTTACTCCTTGGTCGCTCCCTGGTCGCTCCCTGGTCCCCCCTAGATGATCCTTGTTTTTTTATAATTTAAGTTTGTATATTCATTAATTTATATATTATTTATCTATTAATATGTCTTGTATATAAACATATAGTCACTGTATATAGTGTTGACATACAACTTTCCACACCACCTTACATTTCAAACAATAATAAATACTTTATATGACATTGAATTTAACTCATTTAACAAATGTTAATTATCAAATTTAATAGATTTCAATTATACTTAATGAATCAAGAAAAAGTAAAAAGTGTGAAATATAGAGGTATCCTTATAGCGCGTTTGGTTTTTTTTTGTTAAGTTTCTTGTTAATTTTTGTGTTATATTTATACCATGTTTCATGGAGGTTGGCTAGCGGAACGAGCAGAAGGGTACCCCATATATATATATATATATATATATATATATATATATATATATATATATATATATATATTGTAACGTTCCTTCCTCTTCTTTAGTTTAGTTATTTATTTAATAATTATTTTAACGTCGTCTATTGATTATAGAGTCGTTAGAAGCTAGCGCGCCATGCCTAGCTTGTGCAGACTCTTTGTGTTTTTATTGTTTTGTTAAAGTTGTTTATAGCTAGGACACCTTGCCTAGCTATAGCAGACATTTTTATTGAAAAATTATTAGTAATTTTTTAGAGTACTAAGTGAAAAGCCCGTTGTTATTTAGGACCAAATGCCTTATTATTCGGAGCTTAGCATAGGGTTAATAGGAAAGAAATGTTGCTTGCTTGGATAAGCTCTTTATTGTTATATGCTATACAAGTTAACAAATTATCAAAGTAACGCGTTAAGCACGTGCAAAATATGCCTTGCTTAAGACGATGCTATGGCCAAGCGCCCAACGTTGTCTTAAGCAAGGTACAACAGCACAGTAGAAGAGCCGATCCAAGAGTGACGAGAGTCACAAGCTCCTCGTACTGCTTGCAACAGCTCTCTTAGGTCTCTCTTCCACTCTTTTAACTTACTAGGAGAGTATCACATCTCCGGATCACGGATTTTGCTCTAACTTTGAGATGGGTTTTCAGATGTCAAAATATGGAAAAAGCCAGAGTTATAGACCCCAACGCTCAATATTTCTCTAGTTGCAGGCAATTAAAGAAAATCACTAAAAAGTTACTAGATTTTTAAACGCTTATAATTCTTTAGCATTAATAGCTAGACGCTTGTAACTGTTTTTAAATGAAAGCTACGTTCGAATCCTTTCGAAAAAGCACCTATAGCATATCAAAATATTATTTTTCCCCAAAGTTACAGCGTTATAAGAATTTGAGCTGAATTTCCTTTTAAAAATATTAATTAATGATAAATGTTAAAATGTAGTACAATTTTCATAACGCTGTAACTTTGGGAAAAAATAATATTTTGATATGCTATGGGTGCTTTTTCGAAAGGATTCGAACGTAGCTTTCATTTAAAAACAGTTACAAGCGTCTAGCTATTAATGCTAAAGAATTATAAGCGTTTAAAAATCTAGTAACTTTTTTAGTGATTTCCTTTAATTGCCTGCAACTAGAGAAATATTGAGCGTTGGGGTCTATAACTCTGGCTTTTTCCATATTTTTACATCTGAAAACCTATCTCAAAGTTAGAGCAAAATCCGTGATCCGGAGATGTGATACTCTCCTAGTTAGTAGAAGAGAGGGAGAGCCGCCGTATACTTTCAGCGAGACTTACACATGCAAGTGCGTGTACATACATACGCGTGCTTGCATGTTCAACCACTTTGGTCTTTTTGGATGATTGCATGCGCATCTTCTAGCATCGTACGGTTTTAGGGCCGTACATACTCGGGCGCTCACAATATATATAGCGCTCATACATACATAATACATACATAATACAAACATACAGAAAGTTTTTAATAATTAACGCATTAGAATAAAAATCATTAAGTGGTCGTTAAAGATGTATCTGCGTGTGAGTGCGCGCTTTATACATACAGAACGCTCATATGGTAACCCAACACCCAAACAGCATATTCACAACGATTCGTACGCTGATGTGCCGATGTGCCTTCTTTCTTCCCTTCTATATACTTAGCTTGTGTAGTGCGTATTCGCTTGCTATACTCTCTTTCTCTCTCTCTCTTTTTCTCAAATCAGGCTTGAATATACATTGCTTGGTATGGTATAGAGTTCCCTCTCTCTCTTATTCTTATAACTTATAGTTGCGTGTGCGCCCGCTGATAGGGTCATAATGACACAACACATATTAAAATGTAACGTGACGACAACTTAGATTTTTATCCCCAGCAAATATTTTAGGCGCGCCGCAAGAATTATTAACTTTAATAAAGCACGAACAGAATGCTTCAATTTAAGCTTTGTTGCATTGAAAAAGCTTTTGTTGTTCGAAAAATACACGCCATTAAAATATGCTAATGAAATAGCGTAAAAATTGATCATATTTTACATGCTAAAAATATTTAGTAATTATGTAGTAATAATTAATTAGGAATAACTTTCGAACAACAAAAACTGTTTCAATGCAATAAAGTTTAAATTAAAGCATTAAATTTAGGTTTTATTTCATTTTTAATGCATTCTTCTGTAAAAGTCTTAGTTCTTCAGTTATTCAAGTTCTTAGAAAGGCTCTCTTTCACCATATTTAAAAAAAAAATGTCTATATACTTGTCTAGGGGGCCTATTGGACAAAAAGAAAAGACACGGGTTCATTTTTTTTCTAAAAACCATATTTTACTGTTCTAGCCAGATTCGTTTCCCGGAGGTCAAACACTCTCCTTGTTAGATGACATTATAGTATCCTCAAAAACCTTTTAAGGGGTGTCCCTATACCGGCACAGAGATCTACCTTATCTACATTTGAATTATGCATTTTAATAAAAATTTAACTATTCATGACTGAAATTCGTGGAAGAGGCACATTTTTAACATTCTAAAGAATTTATTGCAACGTCAAAAGACAGAATAAAAGTGGAAATGAAGATAAAAACTGCATAATACGATTATTTACAACTAAATTGAAAAGTTAATCGTATTAAGCAGTTTTCGCCTTTATTTTTACCCTTAGTTTGTTTTTTCACGTTGCAATAAATTCTTTGGCATGTTAAGAATGTGCCTCTTCTACGAATTTCAGTCATGAATAGTTAAATTTTTATTAAAATTCATAATTTAAATGTAGATAAGATAGAACTCTATGTCGGTATGAGGATTCCCCTTAAGAACGTTTAAAGAACTTACAAATATTATTTGATTGACTTAGAACTGCAGGCATAAAACTGTTACCAGGTAAGTGCGAGTATGTAAAACTAAAACTAGAATATTTTGGACATTTCATTCCAGAGAAAGAAGTATATCCTGACCTAAACAAATTAGAATGTATAGAGAATTATAAAGAACTTTTCAACCAAAAGAAAATCAGACATTTTCTACGATTATATGGATACCATGGGAAATTTATTAAAAATTACGGTGAAATCACAGCACCAAACAAATTAATCACTTAACAAATTAATGAGTAAAAATGTCACGTTTAACTTTAATGATAAATGCAAAAATGCCTTTTTAAAGGATAAATTAATATCATCACTTATATTAAAATACCTTTACTTAGAAGAGATGTTTATGCAGACAACAGATGCAAGTAATGAAGGACTTACAAGTAGATCACGGAGTCCGAATCACCGATTTGAATAAACTTTGGGGATAGTTTTTTAGTATATAATAATGGAAAAAGATGCTTATAATTTAATCTTATAGGCCCCTTTAACGGCAGGCCGGAGTAGAACCTGATACCGACCGAGTAACAATTGAGTTGTTTGTTATTTACTCAAGTATTAATCGGTGTATCTTCAAAATAAAGGTTGATCGCAATAGATATTATTATTATGAATATCTATGCACAAGAAAAAAAAAATCTACCGATTTGTTTTTGAGAAAAGTAAGGAACGCCGAAGTAAAAGATTATGTTTATAATATTTTCGCGTTCCTTACTTTTCTCAAAAACAAAGCGATAGATTTTTTTTTTCTTGTGCATAAATATTTGTAATAATAATATCTATTGCGCTTAACCTTCAATTTGCAGATACACCGATTAAAACTTAAGTAAATAACAAAAATGCCAATTAGACAAGGACAGCGAATCCGGCCTGCTCTTAACCCTCATAATCATAATTTTAAAGATTCATATCGAATTTTGTATATAAGTTTAAAGTCTCATGATTCTATAACTATAAAGCTAAGATAAATCACCAAAATGAATATTTAACAGGATTTTGAGCGTTAGTTGTCTATTAGAAATAACAGCTTATATCGTAGCCTAAATTTTATAAATATTCAATTGAACAACTTCTGAACCATTAAAGCTTTTGATTTTGAAAACTTCGCAAATTAAAACTGACTTTCTCTACTTTTATCTTCTTTTTTGGTGATATATCTTAGCCTTATAGTTACGGAATTATGAGACTCTTAACTTATATGCAAAATTCGATATTAATGTCTAAAATTATGGCTATGAGGGTTAAAAGGGCCTATGAGATTGATTTATGAGTATTTTTTCCTATTATTATATACTAATAAACTATCTCCAAAGTTTAATTCAAATCGGTGACCCAGACTCCGTGGCCTCCTTTTGTTAGAGAAACTCTCAGTCAAGGTGATTACAAGTAAGGAAAAAACTTACCATGGGCCTATGCTTCAAGAATATTCAAACAAGCTTAAAATAATTATTCAATCACCGAAAAGAAATTATTAGCAGCAGTATAAGCAATGCAACATTGTAGACATTTACTATATGGAAAACCTTTAATTTTAATAACATATCACGCACTATTAGCGGGTCTTATAAAATCATAATCACCAGAAATTGGATCTAGAATTTTTAAACTTTTGTTAAAAATCACAGACTTCCAACCTATAGTAGAATATAAAAAGAGCCAATTAAATACTAATGATGATGCTCTTAGCCGATCATTTGTTGCACAACGAGAAAATCCACGAATAAAATAAGTTAATGCAATAGAAGGTGATATAATATATAACAATACTGATAATCAAGACATAAAACAAGTTTTAAAAGAAATACTGTTTAAATACACAGAGGGATAAATATTGGAGCTTAGAATTTTCAATAGGAAAAAATTCTTCGATGCTACAGATCATTTGAAAACCATCGCAGCCAACAGGAGTATAAAGGAAATTATACTTGGATATTTTCAGATAAAGAAGAACCTTAATATAAAAAGATAGAAATAAAACAAGCATACAACTAAAATAAAGGATACAATATACTAACTCCAAATGTAGAGTTAATACAACCACCAATAAATTACTTACGCAGTCATTACCCTGACCATAAAGGAGAAATTATAGAATTAAGAAATTTCGACGACGCTTCAGCTCAAGATTTATCATCAAAGCTTGCTCGTTTTTTAAGAAGAATCTGAATCAAGAGTCTAGCAACAGACTCACGTGAACTGTGGAAAGACTAGGAAAACATTAATAGCTAGAGTCCATAGCAAAGCGCATTAGGCTTTTGATAAAACTATGTTTCTAAAAAAACTAGTAAGCGGTTACGAATTGGATCGATTCTAGCAAACATTGTGCAGAAAGAAATTTTAATAGCAGATTCAAAGCTCCAGGCACTATTATAAATGCCCAAAAAGAAATCAATAACTTTTGGTATATAGATCATGCTGAAGAAAAGAAAATAAAATTACTTTTCATTATATAAGTGCTTTCACGATATACTAGAGTTTATTAAAAAATCTAGATCAAACTACCCGATCTATAGAACACTTAAGGATTAAATGGGGAACACCAAAGAAAATAATAAGTGACAATACAGCTACATTTACATCAAGGGCATTTCAAAATTTATTAGAAAAACATAAAATAAATCATATACCAACCATTTCATCAAATTCACAATCAAATGGTATAGTAGAAAGGTTTATAGGGACTTTGAAGAAAAGAACAATTCGTCGGGTGAGAAGAAAAAGGTCACAACTCAGACAAGCGCTGAAAAAAGTACCAACTCGATTTTGCCCATTATAAAGTACTAACTCAACTTCGCGCACTGAAAGGTTCTATTTCGGCTTCGGCCACAAAAAGGTTAAATTTTGGCTTCACTCATTTAAATTGAAAGAGATAGAACTTTTTTTACATTAAAAGAGTTAAAACTTTTAATGCGCGAAGTTAAGTTAGTACTTTTTAATGGATAAAAACAAGCTGCTACTTTTTTTAGCGCTTGTCTACAAAGTTTATATAAAAAGCAATAATACGATGATATGTTAATATCACCGACAATGAAAAACTATTTTCCAATGTAAAAAGTTATGACGTTTACATCATATATTAAAGCAAACAAACTCATTATAGTTTTTAAATATCGAATTTAAAAAATACTAGCCCTCTTTACCTTATGATTTTGTAAAACGTATAGAAAATGATAAATTTTATATTGTATCGATAAAGAAAATTTTATTCAGCGTAATTTGTAAAAATTATAAGAAAGATATAACGATATCACAAGCTAGTGTTGTAAAGCTCGATGATAAATTTTTTATATCAAATACTGCATATTATTTACATACTTCGTATGACTCTACTACATATACAGCCACACTCTTAAACCTGATGCTTACAAAGAAAGTGCATTGCATTTGGGTCTTGGATTTCCTTCTAACTTTGGGATATTTTTTCTTACATAAAATCATGAAAAAGGCCGCGTCCATTCGGTCCCACGCTCGATTTTTTCCGGGTTATGAGCAGTTTTGTTTGTTTTGTTAAAACATTTGCATCTGCTTTATAGTTTTACAGTTTTTGAGATACTTATTCTATAAGGTTTTTACTAATTACATGTGACGTCTTAGGGACGTACATTCATTAGCGCCGATGTATCAAAGGTTTCTCGACGGCCTAGTTACTCGACCACTAACCATCTCTTTTTATGAAGAAAAATGAATAACGCGAACTATTCCGGTATAAGATTGGTAGGAAGGAAGGAAAATGTTTAAGTATAAGCGGATCCGTAAGCGTGAGAATCCAAGTTACTTATACTGTCGAGATCTTATCCAATTTGGTGGATCTCGACGGAAAGGTGAAGTAGTTATAATAATAAATTTCAAGAAAAGATATAAAAATGAAAATTTTTAAAAATTATTGATGATTTTAAAATTGATTAAGCATGCAAAAACAAAAAAGAATTGAAAATAGGTAACTAGTTTGTTACAATTTTAAATAAAACAATTTGATTTTAAATTTGAATGTTTATTAAAATAAAACTTATACTTACTATCCTTAAAAAGGTTGGGAATGCTCGTAGAGAGAGAGAGAGAGAGTCCTTGAAAAAAAATCAGTGAAAGAAATCTTGGAGATCCTTGGAGAAATTATGTTTTCCTTGTACTTGATGCTAATAGAACTTTAGAATTTTATAAAGAGCTTGATGAGGCTCTGATGAAAACTAAATTGTGTTTGAAAGTGCTCAGGGCCTGTGCACTAGCCCGAGTCGCTTCCTTAGGCGAACTGATTTTGTTTTTCAGCTGCAATTCATGAGCTGGATTTCTGAAGTTGAAGGACCTTGAAGTGAGGGTATTTAGGAACATCCCTTTTGAGATTAAGGTCAAGAAAATTGGAGAAGTGGCAAGCTGGGTGGAGCGCGTAAGGGTGCTCAATCGGAAAAGTTGAGTTTTCTTTAAAATAGTGGGCGGGCTAATTGGTTGGACTAAAGTTTTTCGCATTTGAAAATTGCCCATAATGCGAAACTTACAGATATTTCCGTGATGTGTCTCTAGTAGTGGATTTTCTTTCTCTCTCTAAGGCATCCCTCCTTTAGGATAAGTTACAAAAATATTAAACTTAATTTTAACAAAATAATGAATTATCGCAAAAGAAAATGGTTATTACTTATTAACTTATTCTAAAAGAATTATTAAAATTATATAAAAACATTAATGAACGCAAAAAAAAGAAATGATTATTACATATTGAATTGTTAAAATTATATAAGAACATTAGAAAATAGTATAAAATTATTAAACGCATAAACGCATTCCATGTATATACATACATATATATATTTTGTGGTATTTTATTTCATTAAAAATAAAAGGGAAATAATTCAATTTTTATGAATAATATATGAATAAAATATATATATATATATATATATATATATATATATATATATATATATATATATATATATATATTGTGACAACCTTGGGGATTAGGAGGTTGCACTAGGTATATATATGTGAAATAATGCTACGTGAATTTATAAGTAAAATAATCACAAACACAAGGAACTTTATTAAGCAATTACACGGTTAAAGCACGCACGCTCAAGATGGACGCCAGTCGCGTATAACGCACGCGACGCCGTTTTGCTAAAGATATGGAAACTATCGGCAAGAGGAACGCAGATAGTTTTCAACAATCACGCACGAAAAAGGGGCACAAGCACACAAAAAAAAATAATTTTAATAGCACGAAGGGAGATTAACACTAGAACGCGCACGAGGTCGCCCGGCACACACGTCGCACAAATAAAGCAAGAAATTTAGGCTATTTTTCCAAGCACGCTGGTACTCGCAAGATCAAGCCTCAAGACTTGATCTCAGAAAAAAAAAGAATAAAGCCAATGCGTTTCACTCACACAAAAATTTATCTAATTATTGAGCACACACAAAAAAAAAGACACTGTACAATATGACAGTTTATAAAGCTCTTTGCTCCGTGGTGACGACAGAAAGATTGAAGCAATGGCGAGTTCTTTCTGTCGACCAAGCTCGTTGCTCTTGCGGTACGCTGCGCGCGCCGCAAGAGAGAGACAGACGATCCTTAACGAACCCCAACTTAGCTACTCAAGTCAAGCGGCTTGCTAGCCCTATATGCGTATATTATACTAGCCTTATATACTCGCGCGTGTGTGTCAACGAACTCGTGTATGGTGTTACGAGTTGGACTCGCGTGGTCTGCTTTCCTTCTTGCCGACAGTCGTAGGCTTCTTTCTGTCGTCTTTATGCTTAACACTATATATCTAAGTAACATGGTCGAATTGCCATGTTACAATCCCCCCCCCCGCCACACGAAAGTACTTCGGTGGAACCGATAATTTCGTCAAATAAAAAAATACAAGCTAGAAATTATTAAGAAAAGATTAGATACATTAAAATATTAGGACTTAGATTAAGATAACCGGTGTTATCTGCATCGGTGTACAGTGTATATAGAAAAATCTTCTTCTGCTGTGTCTGCTGATCTTATTTCGCTAAATTAAGTGTAAGAGTTCCGCGCTGTTAAAATCTAGTTGCTGCTAAATCTAGTTAAAACACTCATATCCCATTTTTACATGTTGATACATTCACACTCCGAAGAAAAAATTCTAATTTATTTACTATTCATCTAAAGGAAAATAATATTGAATATTTAGATTATAAAGCAAATTCTACTTACTGAAAGATGACACTCTGGTGCTTTGTCGATGCATGCTAGGCTTTAAGATTATTACATTGCAGCAATTTTTATAATAATACAAGCTATTGTAAACGGATTAAAGTAAATGAAATTTAGCTAAGCTTTGAGCCTTAAAAAAAAATCGTTGCAAGTAGCTAGCAATTTGAATGAGCTTGATGATGAATGTGAATAAAGAAGGTTATTGTAGCAAGCTTATTAAGTACACACAAAAGAATAATGATTGTAAATAATGATATGATTTGCTGAAAGGGTAATGGATTTGGGTTGGTAAGGTTCTACAATTAACTAAAAAAAATTGGTTTTACTATTTATTGTTTAGATATGCTCTAGTGTTATTCATGGCGTCTACATCTAAGGCATGTGCGCTTGGTAACGCCTGGTTCGCCACACCCATGGCAGAAGGTACGTTTGGGTGCTCTACATACTGTCCAATTATGGTTGTCACCTTTGCAATTCCAACACTTTGGCCTTGCAGCTCCAAGTGCTGGATCTGGTTTTTCGCTGTTTGCGACAGGTCGCGTAGGCGATACTTCGCGAGCTGAAGGACAGGGGTCGGGTTAATAGCTGGAGGGGATATTTTCAAGGACATTAAGGAAGGGATTTTTGGAAGGTTAGTTTGGGACGTACTGGGTATCGGGCAGGGTGAAAGTGTAGCTAAAAGAGGTGGTGGTGTATGTGGTGGAGGAGTGTGTTGGTGAATGGATTGATTAGGTTGGATTGGGTAGGGTTTTTGTGAGGGAAGCTGGAAGGGGTTAATGGCTGCAATGGAGGGTAGGATGGATTGAAGGCACAGGACAGCTTGAGAAAGGGAGAGGGTAGGGGTTGGGGCAGGAGCAGGGATTTGAGGTAGAGGTGGTGAGTGTAGTAGGAATGGGTTGGAGGAGGGTGAAATGGTGATAGGAGCTGATAGGGGTTGTGGTGGGGCTAGAAGTGGTTGTGATGGAGCTGGAAGTGATTGTGGTGGAGCTGGAAGGGTGGCAGAGGTTGACGGCGCATTTATATTATCCTCGGCATCGCATAAGTGGCGGGTGCCTCTCATGCAGGCCCTAGTGCATTGGCATGGTGGATTTTGGGGGCCTTTCACGTTTGCGCGCGTTTCTTCGTGAGGTGGCTGAAACGTCAAGTCGTTGTACGGCCCTCTGCCGGGTCCTACACGTACTGCCCGCCTCATTTGGTGCAGATTGTTTGGCCTTGCTCGTTGCATTTTCTGAAATAGAAGGTGATGGGTTATATTGCTGTTATCGTCAAGGCGGTATATATCTTTTAAGATCATTGACAAAAACTTTAGTCTGCTGCTTGGTGTCGATGTCTTCAACTAGGTATACTACCGGCGAAAATATTTTAATGACTTTGACCGGGCCAATGAATTTTGGAGCTAACTTTGCAGCGAATTTGTCTATAGCTGAAGATAATACATGATTTCTACGACTAACAAGATCTCCCGGTTCAAACGTTACATGCCTTCGATTTTTATTATAATATTTAGCTTGACGAGCCGTTGCCTTGTCGGCATATTTCTTAACGAGATCATGTATCGCAGGTAATCTTTTTGCTCTGTCTGCCCATTCTTCTTAATTACCTTGCTGAATTGGTGTAGGATTTTCGATGGATTAACGGAATAGGATTGTAGGAATAGGATTGCGACCCATATTTAGGAACGCCGGAGTGAATTTTGTTGACGAATGTAACATTGTATTCAACGCAAAGCTAAATTCTCCTAGGTGTTTGTCCCAATCACGATGGTCTTGCTCTATAAAACTGTTAATCAAAGGTTTTAGGTTACGATTGATTCGCTCTACTGGATTTGATTGCGCATGATAGGGAGGAGTAGTAGAATGTTTAATGCCATACATTTCTAAACGCTCATCTACGACCTGATTTTTAAATTCTAGCCCGTTATCAGTGATTAAACATTGTGGACAGTCCCATCTATTAATGACAAGTTCTTCTAATGCTTGAATCACGTTTTTACCGTCTGCTTTACGAAGAGGTTTTAACTCTACATATCTAGTAAAGAGATCTTCAAACACTATAATATATTTATAACCGGCTCTCGAAGGTGCCTTTGGGCCATTGATATCAGCTGAGACTACTGTCCTGTTGAGACTGTTTATGAGCTTGACACTCTTGGCACGCTCTTATATACTGACAAGTGTCGTGGTAATATCCCGGCCAGTAATAATAAGTAGCTAAACGAGCGAAGGTTTTCTCCATTCCCATGTGGCCTGCTTGAGGGGTGTTATGGGCTTCAAAAAGGGCTTTTTTACGATCAGCAAAAGGGAGAACTAATTTCCAGGCATCTCAGTCGGGGATAATAGGGTCTATGTTATCATTTCGACGATGGAAATAAAGTAGTTCATTTTCTATTCTGAAATCGGGGTATTTAGTGGGGTATTGCTGCACCATTTCTTTTCTTCTTTTGTACCAGGTATCATCGGTACCCAGGGCTGCTAAAGGGGCTAAATCAATAAGGTTTTCTTGAGCTCGTGAAAGAGCATCGGGGACTTTAAGTTGGCTTCCTCGCCGATGTGTTAGTTTAATATCAAATTGTTGTAGTCGGGTGTGCCACCTAGCTAATCTACCCGTTGCATCTTTTAGATTTTTTCTAGAAGGCCATATATGCCATAGAAGGCTATGGCGGTCAATGATTACATTTAATGGGGTCCCTTGATGATATGCCCTGAGTCGTTCTGCTGCCCAAATAACTGCTAAGCACTCCTTTTCGGATACGGTATAGTTACGCTCGGCACGATTTAAGGTTCTACTTATATAGTAGATGGGGTGTTCTTCTCCATCAATATCTTGAATTAATACACCTGCAATGACGAAGTTACTGGCATCCGTTTGTAAAATGAAAGGATAATCAAAATTGGGACGTGCTAGAACGGGTGCTTCAGTGAGGGCTTGCTTAAGCTGCTGAAATGCTAATTCTTGCTCTTCCTGCCAATGCCATCGCGTTGTTTTCCTTGTTAAACAAGTTAATGGTATTTTTATTAATTAGGTAGATTATCCATGACCTTTTGGAAGGACCCGGGAGCGTTGGTCAGGCCGTACGGCATACGATTAAATTGAAATAGGCCTCTGCCTGGGACTGCAAACACGGTAATCTTCTAGTTTCCTGGCGAATAGGGTCATGTCCTTGAACATCAATCTTGTGTGTAGCTAAATTAGTAACTCTTAGGATCTCGGGTGTGGGTGGTATTAAATTATTTAGCACAAGGTTTATTTCGTTCTTCTCTGCTTCAGTGGCTCGTATTAAACCTCCAAGGGTAGCGAGCGCAGCATGATTGAAAGGGTCGTTGTTATAAGGGTAAAAATAATGAGGAATCTTCTTAGGGGTACACCAGGTATCGTGCTCATAGTCGATGCTAATTTTCATTAAACGCATAAAATCGATACCTAAGATGCATTTGTCAAGTATATTTTCTGCAACTCTAAAGGGTATGATCTGCGTATCGTCGTCTATCGTTACGGTGACCTGCAACAGCCCATCTATATTGACTGAAGTACCATCAGCAACACTCACAAAGGTAGACTGAGGCGTACTTTTATCTTTCCATTCTGATGCTACATTCATGCCCAAATACGAATGCACAGGACCACTATCCAACAAGCCCTTGATTTTATGTCCATTGAGGTTTAAAACTAAAAATTGCCGTGGTTCTCCTGTAATATTAAGGTTTTGTTGCACCAATGATACAGGTTTGGGTGATGCTGCATTACTCGTTGCTAAAGGTGAATATTTTATGTTGCTAGAAGGGGTAAATGGGCATGATTGATTAGAACCTGGGTTATTTGTCCCAGTTTGTGCTATTTTGCTATCTATGTTTTCACTAGAACGTATTGCTCGTTTGCTCTGCTCACTTTTTAGTTGCTCGCTCTTTAAATTTGTCGATTCTTCAACGTTGTAGTGGCTATCTGCCATATTGCTCTCTTTTAACTTATGACCCGCTCCTAATGGTCGAACTACGTTTCGCTCTATGATGTTTTGGTGGTTCGAGCATGTAGACGGATTAACTTGTCTATTTAGAAGCGGTCGAGTCTGACATGCTTCATCGGAAGAAACAGCGACTCTTAATGTTTCCTCCGTTGTTCGTTTCCCGCTATATTACATCGTTCGCACTCTTTAATGTGAGTATTTAGTTGCCCACAGCCGTAACATTTAAAAGGTTGAGTGCATTCACGCAACCAATGGCCCAGTTGTCCGCACCTGAAGCACGGTTCTTTTTGTTTTCGCCAAAAATCCTCGACTATAGGGGTCGGGTTCTTGTTTAAGGGACGCTTTGCACTATTTTGGTTCTGCGTACGCGATTGGTTGTTGGGAGGCATGACTTGATTATTATAATTTCCGGATTTACTAGTAAACCGCCCGTTGGAATTTCTTGTAGCGGGTTTTTTTTGACTTCTACTAGGTTCCGGTTTCCTCGGTGGTTGAGTGACAGCGGGAGGGTTGGTGACAGGTGCTTGAAGGGTACTGGCGACAGGGGCTAACACAGGAGTTTGGTCATGATGCTGTTGCTCATCGATGTGATCAAGAGGAGAAATAAGAGCAGTTTTATTCAATCGAGACTGCTTAGTACCCGTGCAAGCTGTAGTAGGGAATAACGACTCGCTAGGGGCTGGAGGAGGCCGGTACGCTTTATCTTGGGCTCTGCGGGTTTCTTCTCTCTTGCCAAGGCGTTGTAGTTCCGTGAAACTATTAAACTGGTCCCTGTAGATTCGTTGACGGTAGCTAGGATGCAGATTTCGGTATGCTCGATTCAATTGTTCATCTAAGGTCATCAGAGGACGAACTTGGTCAGGTAAGTACTAACATCTTCCTGAGAGCCTTGCGTTCTGCGCTCGAGTCCAATTTTAAGATGTTCTCGCACGTTCTCCATGCAGAACTGCAGGCGAAAAGCTTTAACTAGATCTTCGAACTTGCGCCAATTTTGATCCTTCCTCGGAAACCATTGATAGGCCTCTTCATCCAGTACTGCAGGTAACGCTCTAATAATCGTATTTACAGTGAGGCAATGTGCTGCTCTACACCCTTGCAAATTAGTCAGAAAAGATTCAGGGTCCTTTCTTCGGTCTCCCTTAAATGAAATATGCCAATTGGCAAAAATCTGACTAGTATGTTTCTCACGATTGAACATTGACGCGTTCATGCTTGAAGGGAAAGGTTCTGAAAAGGCATGAGCCGAATTTATATCCAGGGGGTTATGTGGCCTATAAATTATTGGCCTAGTTATAGGGTGTGTTGGAATAGCTGAAAAGAAAGGTGGCGGTAAGATCAGTGGCGGCGATCGGGGCACATATCCAGGAGGGGGCATAATATGAGGGATCTGACTCCACGGATGAGAATAGGAAGGTGCTTGTGTGTAAGGGTATGAATATGAAGCTGGTGTGTGGTTAGGTCCTCCGTAGTTGGTTGTGGCCATGTTGGCATGAATGGTGCTCGCTGCTCTATGCGAATGGCTTGAAGTCACTGTTGAAGAGGGACCAACATTGGTAGTATTGGTGATAACGACGTTCTCACTAGCACACGTAATAATATTAGGTGCTACGTTTCCTTGAGCGGCCGCTGTTGTTAAATCCATTGCTTCAGAATATTGGGTGGCATCTGGCCACGTTACGGCTCTTGATGTAGTGGGGTATTGGGTGGATTGGGCTTGAGGAGTGGTCAACGGTTGACCGTCAGCATTACCAGCGCTGGGAGGCGCACGCGTTCCAGATTCACTCGCCGGGTTTATGAACGGGTTGCTGCGTGATTGTGTTGTCGAGTTATTAAACGTTATCGGGTCTCAGTACATCCCTATTGTTTGACCAGTAGGCAGTGCTGGCTCGTCACTAGCATGAATGTCCACCTGCACATTCATCTGAGCCTCGTGCTGTTCATTCAGCATAGTGGTGGAGTTGCCGGTGGGGAGCGTAGTACACCCTAGTCGCGACTCATCCGCGATTACATCGACGATTGGATTCCACGCAGCGCTTCGTTTGCCCAGATGTCTTCTCAGCTCGTACCTCAAAACCCGATACTTAAAAGTAGCTAAACAGCCCGCCATGCTAACTCCTCTACGGCTATAAGCAAACATTTGATCGGCTGAAAGTTGATCAACTAGATTAGTGATCTCGTCAGCCGCTCTAAAAACATCCCGACGACACAAATCAGCCGAAACCCAGAGGGGTTCTAAGTTTAATTGTCGGTTCGCCATTTGCATAATAAAAAAAGGAATATTCCACGCTCAATCCTATATGACGTTTGCCTACCAACAAAATTTACTAATAATTTTATACGAGACCTTATCTCAGGAGGGTGGCTCAAAGGAAATTCTCAGTACTGTATTTCTTAATTAAAATTAAAACACATTTAATTTTTATTTACTAAAAAAATCATAAATTTAACTTTAAGCTTAGGCCCTATTCTACTATTAGTTAAATTAATTTAAATGTTAGCAGTATGCAATCCAATCTTAGCTTAAGAGGCGGTCGGAACCAAATCGGTGACTTGCGGTATATATCAAGTCAGCATTTTTCCCTTTACGATAATATTTTGTATATTTTTATGGCTTAAACTATTTCAAATCATTCTTCATATACATGACTAGAGAAAATGACTATATTTTTACCATATGAATAAGGAAATAAATTATTATAAGCATTTATTACAAATATTAAACTGACTTGACATATACCGCATGCAAAAAACTGTCGTGTCGATTGTTAGGTGGCATTTTTCGCTTTATAATAATATTTTGTATATTTTTGTGGCTTTAACTATTTTAAATTATTCTTTATATACATGACTAGAGGAAATGACTATATTTTTACCATATTAATAAATGAATAAATTATTATAAGCATTTATTACAAGCACCGAACTAAGTCACCGATTTGGTTCCGACCGCCTCTTAACAAACAAAAAAAACAAGCAAGCACAAAAAAAATTTATACTACCCAGAGAAATTATGAAAAAAAATTTTAATGAAAAAAAACGTCTTATAGTAATATGAAAATATTGTACACAAGGCCTTATTTCTCTACAAAAGCAAGCAAAAAAAATAACAGTTGAAAAAAAATAAGTTATTACCGTTAGGAGAATTTGTGAAAGTTTTTAAATCGAGTGTGAAAAAACAGTTTTATCTCCACGCGACTACAAAATTATCTTAATAGCAAGAAAAAAATTTTTAATTACGTACACTGAAGCACAACAAAAAAATTTTATTAATAAGAAAAGGCGAATAATAAACGTCAAAGCCAAGCAAGAAAATTTTCACATATAATGAACTATCTACGCCGACGGTATTTTCCAGTCGGTATAGTCACCGCGCGCTGTGGTTATGAGAGAGAGCACAATAGATGGTAAGAATTCGAAGCACGTGTAATAAGCTACTACCAAGCTAGCTTGCTAAATATGGCGTCGCTCAAAGGAACATATGCTGGATGGTTAGGATGCTGTAAGGGTAGGTATTGCAAGGTAAAATAAAATGGACAAGCACAGACAAAATAAATGATATATGTATGTATATATGTATATAGGGTATGACGTAGTCGTACTACACGATTTAAGACTTGACAAAAACTACTTAGTTTTATAGTTAAGTTTCTACTCTCAAAAGAGCCGTACAGTTATTTTATTAAATCAGATAAATACTAAAAACTCGAAAAGTTTACAATACTATGGAGAATAGATATATAAAAAATTTTGGACCAATATTTAGATGCATAAAAGCAAAAGAAAATTATGAAAGGAAGGACAAATATTATTATTGAAAATTTTAAATAATAAAAAGAATTATTTTCAACAACCAGCACAAAAAACTTTCACCGAAAAGCACTATACGAAGCACAATCAAAGGAACGATTTGTTCTCTGACTGCGCGGCACGACTACGTGAGAAAACGATACAGATATGAATATGCATATGTATAGTTATATGTATATATATGATGATGGCTCTATATATATATATATAGATATATAGATTAAGCTATTAATCTTAAGCAAAAGCGAAACAAAAAAACTTTATATTTCTAATACAACAAAAAATTCTCTACCGCACCCTAAAAGATATTAAAATGTTGAAGCACGAAACAAAAAAATTTTCTTTCAATGATCCAAGCACAAAAACAAATTAAAATTATTTTGCGTTATAGTTTAAAAAAAAATTTTAGCATAATAAATTTAAAGGCTAAAGACAAACTTGCTGCAAAATAAACAAAATTATCTCTCTATACTTTACCAAGCGACAGCATCAAGGAAAGACAAGAGAGGAGAAAAGAAAATGGCTGCCAGAGCGTCCTTTTTCAGCTTCGTCGTGTGTGCGTCGTTCGTAATGGCGACCACGTGGCGAACCGGAAACGTCTGAGTATTCGTACAGCCAAATGTCTTTCACTTTTAGCACAGTTTATATTTTTGATTTACGCACAGTTAATGTTAAGCACAAATTGCTTGCCTATTAAATTTCAAGCACAAATTTTTCTTGTCTTAACTTAACGCACGAAAATTGTCTATCAATTTTTCACACAACAAAAAAAAATCTTGTTCAAGTTTTATCAGTTTTTCGCACAGTTTTATATTTCGTATTAATTTTTTTTAAGTATAAAAAATTTTTTTTTTTTATCAATTCTACGCACAAATTTTTCTTTAATTTTTTTTTACGCACAAACACAAAAAAAATTCTTTTAATCCCGTGATTTTAAACAAAAATTTTCCACTGAAATTTTTGTCGGCCCCACGTTGGTTGCGTCAGTTGTGACAACCTTGGGGATTAGGAGGTTGCACTAGGTATATATATATGTGAAATAATACTACGTGAATTTATAAGTAAAATAATCACAAACACAAGGAACTTTATTAAGCAATTACACGGTTAAAGCACGCACGCTCAAGATGGACGCCAGCCGCGTATAACGCACGCGACGCCGTTTTGCTAAAGATATGGAAACTATCGGCAAGAGGAACGCAGATAGTTTTCAACAATCACGCACGAAAAAGGGGCACAAGCACACAAAAAAAAATAATTTTAATAGCACGAAGGGAGATTAACACTAGAACGCGCACGAGGTCGCCCGGCACACACGTCGCACAAATAAAGCAAGAAATTTAGGCTATTTTTCCAAGCAAGCTGGCACTCGCAAGATCAAGCCTCAAGACTTGATCTCAGAAAAAAAAGAATAAAGCCAATGCGTTTCGCTCACACAAAAATTTATCTAATTATTGAGCACACACAAAAAAAAAGATACTGTACAATATGACAGTTTATAAAGCTCTTTGCTCCGTGGTGACGACAGAAAGATTGAAGCAATGGCGAGTTCTTTCTGTCGACCAAGCTCGTTGCTCTTGCGGTAGGCTGCGCGCGCCGCAAGAGAGAGACAGACGATCCTTAACGGACCCCAACTTAGCTACTCAAGTCAAGCGGCTTGCTAGCCCTATATGCGTATATTATACTAGCCTTATATACTCGTGCGTGTGTGCCAACGAACTCGTGTATGGTGTTACGAGTTTGACTCGCGTCGTCTGCTTTCCTTCTTGCCGACAGTCGTAGGCTTCTTTCTGTCGTCTTTATGCTTAACACTATATATCTAAGTAACATGGTCAAATTGCCATGTTACAATATCTTAAATTTATAATTATAAAAATAGTCATTTTGATCTAAAAAATAAATTTAATCTATAAATTTTTACTTTAACTATTTATTAAAAACGTTTATCCTAGAACATTCGAGAACATTCACGATGTTTCTTCTAGAATGATAAAAAGTGTACAATGTTAATTAACTTTATTAAAATATTAATAAGAGTAAAATGGAGATAAGTTCTTCTTTGTATCCTTTTGGATTGGCATTGTGAATCATTAATGTGAATTATTATTAAGATTATATTAGCTAATTTAAAAACTAATTTAGGAATATATTTGCAAAGAAAGTATTACATTTACATAAGAAAAGAGAGACATGGTTATTAATTTTTTTATAATAATCTAAATCGAAATTTCGATAGTATAACAAATATTGTCCTTTTATTTAATGTGTACATTTTTATTCTAAAGAAAAACTGTTTTATTAATTTTATAATGAATTTCGTCTAAAAATAAATATATATATATATATTCTTTTATATATAAAAAGATAAATGTTTTCAATGTTTCTATAAATTTATAGAATTACTAATTAAATTAGTAATTAATTACCAATAACCCAATAACCCAATAACCCAATAACCCAATAACCCAATTAATTACTAATTAATTACTAATTTAAATTAGTTATTTATTTTAAATAATTGAAAGAAAAAGAAAATGTTCATGTATAAAATTTTAAAATAATATTTCTTTTCACAGTTTGGGTTTTTCCCAGATTAGTGGCGACAATTTTTATAGCCTGTCGAGACAATTTTTATGATATCTGTCTGGCCAAAAGATAATTGTCGGTCTCTTGGGCTATTTCCCAATACGCATATGTTAAAAATGTGTACATAAACAAAAGAAAGGTTGTTTGCCCTAAGATTTGTCGTGCGTGAAAAAAGAAAATTTTTTTTATCATAAAAATATTTTTCACAGTTGTCCATACCAGACATTTGTACAAACGATGTTCTGTGTAGAAAGTTTTTAGGTAGAAAAGATATTTTTTTGGTACAGAAGGATCTATTGTATTTAAAATGTGTATATACAGTCTCGTTTGTATATAATGTTTGGCATGAATCATGCGTCAGATATATCTATTGAAAACGACTTATATCTTAAGATTACGGTTGCGGAAAATAACAATATTTTAAATTTCTTTTTCTAAATATATTCCTGTAATTATATAGATTTCAACCTAATTGAAAATTCTAGCCTTCCAACACCTTCGGATGTAGAAGGGCATATAGGCGTAAAAGAAATTAGAATTAATTCTTAAAATCTAATTTATTAAAACAAAAAAAATTTTTTTTCAAAATTAGGAAGTTTTAAAGGGACGTGACATACATATTAAAGTTGAGATTAAAATCTTTCGATTAAAAAAAAATGTTCAGAAAGCTCAGGTTGCTTAAAAGTTATGAGAAAATAAAAATAGCGCAAATATTTAGCTGAAAATATGCATAGAAAATAAATGCTGTATTTTAGTCTGAATTTCATTTTAATTTTCTTCCCTTCATAACTTTTAAACAGCTTGAGCTTTTTGAAAATTTTTTTCTAATCGAATGGTTTTAATCTCAACTTTAATATGCAATGAGGATCAACCTTATTGAATAAATATTTCGAAAACTGTAAAACTATAAAGCGGATGCAAATTTTTTAGCAAGACGGGTAAAACTGCTCATAGCTCCGAAAAAGTCGAGCGTTGGACCGAATGGACGCGATTTTATTTCATGATTTTACATATAAAAAAAAATATCTTAAAGTTAGAAGAAAATGTTATTGTAAAATTTACTTATTATACTAATATCTAGCGGGACTTACTTTTCTTTTATTTTTACAATCGATGGTGTTTATATAGATTATGAAAAACACTATTAGATGAAGACAGATAGTTCGGCTTCTTCTTAAGGATTCTAGGGATAAAGATTTCAAATTTGAGGGTTTGGGGTATGAAAGTTTATTATTTATACGTTTTGAGTTCAAGGATTTTGGATTAAGGGTTTAAAGGTTCAGAGTTCAAGAATTTAGGATGTAAGGGCTTAAGGTGTCTAAGTTTAGAATTAAAGGATTTACAGGTATAGGATTCAAAGCTTTGGAGTCTAAGGGTATAGGACTTAAGGATTCTGGGATTAAACGGTTCGTAGTATGAGGGCTTGGGTTTTGGGAGTACATTGTTCAAGTATTTAGGATCGAAGGGTTTAGAGCTTAAGGGTTTAAAGTGTAATAGTTTCGTGTTAAAGAGCTTTGGGTTTAAGGGCTTATGGTTTATGGGTTAGGGTCTGAAGGTATAGTATTTAAGGATCCTTGGGATAATAGGTTTGAAGTTTAAGGGTTCCGGGTGTATGGATTTAGTGCTTAAGAGTTTTGAGTTTATAAGATTAGAGCTTAAGGGTTCAGGAGTAAGGGCTTGGGGTTTGGGGTTTGGGGTTTGAGCTTGGAGGTAAGGGCTTAAAGGTTTAGGTTTCATGAGTTTCAGGTTTAAGGTTTCAGGGTCTCAGGGCTTAGGGTTTAAGAGCATGACGAAGCTGTCCGCCTTCTAATAATATTTCCAATCGTAACTTATGAATAAACGATGCGTTTAATTGAGTTTCTTTGCTACAAAGAAAAAATTTGTAAGATTAAACTCTAGTGCGGACAACTCAAGAAATCCACCAAAATATTATACATACAAAGTTATAATAAAAACTTTCAATATGTCGTATTTTAAGGTTAGGTTTGTCGAGTTTGATATCTAATTTCCAATCCAAGCTCATAAAAAAATAACAAGTCCATATGATTTTTTATTTTAACAAAAATTATTGTATTAACATAGCTTTAGTGCGGACAAGTCATTATATTTGTTTAATTTATGAATTTAAAAACATATTGATAAAATAAAAAAAGCGAAACTTGATTGCTGCAGCTCCGACATCCCGTTAAGTGATTTTGATACACGATTTTTTTCGACAACAAAAACACGTACTTTCTCATCTTAAACATAGAATTTTACTGACTAATATTCTCAAGTAATTTATTTTTTCAGCTGATTTTTTCAAATATTGAATTGGTTAAAAAATCATCAGAAAAAATCCTTTTTTTAACAGACATATAATAACATGTCATAACGTTGATTCCAGTAAATAAGTATAAAATTAAATGTAGTGTCTAAAAGTTGAACTAAAAAGAAAGAAAAGTTACCCAGACATTATGGAACGTGCCAGGTAACTTAACATGACAAATAAAGTTTTATAATAAAATCATATAATTTTTAAAATATAACATAATGAATTGACGCCACCAATTATGTAATTAATTATGTAACGGTATTACATAATATTGTTATGTCACATTGTTACATGATTTTTCTTGCCGAGTAATTATTAGTACAAAATTATAATCGCATATTATAGTTTATGATAATTATAACAATACTCTTGATCTTTCATTACTACTGTAAAATATTTGCATATGATGATTGATTATATTTTTGGTTATAGTACTGTTGTTATAAAAAATATTTTATTATAATCTTTCTGTATAATTAAATTCCCTAGTTACTCTTTATTTCAACTATATTTTTAATACTATTGGTTATAATCGTTGGTACAGTATTGTAATTTCAAATAAAGTTTATAAATATGATGATAATGATACGATACTTTTTTATACTTTTGATTATAATAATTATTATAGTACTAAAATTAGATGGATGAATGGATATTGATTTCTTTTTGATTACATAAAAAAATGGCGTGTGAGATAAAAAATATGTAGCATGAATTTTTAAATTACACAGAAAATGATATCAAAGTCAATAGCTTTAATCTAATAATACCGTATGAGTAAGTGACTTTAAAAGTAATATCACAGATAAATAAATACATACATTAATGTTGTTCATAAATACACAAATAGATAAATAATTTATCATTCATTAATTTATTATTAATTTATTTTTGACTGATTATTTTTTTTATTTTAATTTCTTTTTAAAATATTAATTAATAACAAAAGCTGAAATGGGGTCTAATCTTTATTACGCTATAACTTTAGGAAAAAATAATACTTTGATATGCTATCACTATTACTTCGAAAGGATTTGAGCTTAGCTTTCATTAAAAAAAAGTTTCAATCTTCTTGCTATCAATGTTAAAAAGCTATATTCATTTCAAAATCTAATAACTTGATTAGTAATTGCCTGTACCTAGAAATATTGAGCATTTGTGAGTATAATTTTAGCTTCTTCTATATTCTGTCATCTAAAAACTTATCCTAAAGATTGAGCAAAAATCGTGATCCGGAGTTGTGATATTCTCCTAATTAGCTCAACACATGTGTCGTTGATGCTACTCTTAACAGAGGTAAAAATGGGTAGGATTTTATCTTGGCCAAGGCTAGTAAGCGTAGAAATTGGTTGTGACTAAAGCCAAAAATTATACACAATATTTTTACTTAGTGTTAAAATTAATAAGTGCGGAATGCGACTGAAATCAGAAATCGTAGAATCAAAACTTAGTTACACCTAAGAATAGATCATGCTAGTCTTGGTTAGAGCAAAGTTCAGAGCATGTTAGTCATCTATGAGTAAGACTAGAATATGCTAGTCGAGGTGAAAGTTATGAATTAATAACGCTAGGTTTGGTTTCAGCCAATGATATCATTCCAAAAATATAAGATATTTTATTCAATATTTATATGGTTCTCAGAAAAATCAATGTTTATAAATGATATAATTGATCATAATGTAGCAGTAAAAACTGCAGTTATGTAGTAATTTCTATAATTGCTTATAATAATGCAGTAACAACTATAGTTACGTAGTAATCACTATAATAAATCATTACGATCGTAATAACTATAGTTATGTATTAATTGCTACATTACGTTGTAATTATTATAGCTTAAATTACTGTATTAATGACTATAGTTATATAGTAATTACTATGATTATAATACGAAGGTAACGACTATAGTTATATAGTAATTACTACAAGTGATTATGATACTGAAGTAATAACACTGTAGTAATAACTATAAGTATGTAGTAATTTCCATAATTAATTATAATACTATGATAATAATTATTTTTCTGTAGTAATGAGTATAATAAATCATTACTAGTAACTACTATGATGTGACAGTTATAACTATCGTTATGTAGTAATAACTATAATTGATTATAATTACATAGTAATAAATATCATTATGCAGTAATCACTATAATTAATTTTAATAATACGGTCATAGCTATAATTATGTAGTATTTACTATAATTAATTGAAATCCTGTGATAATAACTATAATTATGCAGTAATTACAATATGAGATTATAATATTATAGTAATAACAATAGTTATGTAGTAATGACTATAATATAACGTAGTAATAACGATGGTAATGTAGTATTTACTACAATAGATTATATGACTATAGTAATAACTATAGTTATGTAGTAATTACTATGATTAATCATATAACTAAAGTAACAACTATAGATATGTAATAAATTTCTATCTTTGGGGTTTATTCACCTACAGCCTATTTGGCATAGTAAGTGACATTTCGACCACCTTTGTGTTCTGGTGTTTTAGCATTCAAAACCATACCTTAATTTCTTTAACTTTAGTAGGTGTGTGCTCTATCGTGCAAGCCTACCTAGACGGAAAGCCTCGCTCATACCCATCTTTTTTAGTGCATCGGGAGCTTAAACATCTACCTGGCAGAACGGTCCGGCTCAACTATATAATGGAGCAGTGGTGTTCTGCCTTACCATTTCTCGAGTGACTTTGGTCGGTTTTTGTTAAAGCCAAAAAAAGTCTCTTAAGGGTGATCCACCGCGGTGTCAGTGAGCTCGGGATATCCTCCACTTTCAATATTTGAATTATAAAATGAAGAAAAAATCCCGACCTCACCGGGATTCGAACCTCAGCCCTCTGCGTTAGAGTCGGATGCACTAGCCCCTAAGACACCGCGGCTCTATTAACTATAGTTATGAAGTAATTAGTATAGTTGATAATACGACACTAATAATTATAGATATTAAGTAATTACTATAAGTAATTATAATGCTGTAGTAATAACGATAATTATGCAGTAATTACTATAAATGATTATAATACTATAGTAATAACTATAGTTATGTGATAATTACTATAATTAATTATAATACTGTAGTAATAACTAAATTTATGTAGTGATTACTATAATCAATTATTATACTAAAGTAAGATGTAGTAATTATACGTATACACACTCACACTAACAAAGACGAAACGCCCTGGGGTCCAGCGACGGTCGTAAGTAGGCTGGCTTAGGATAGGAAACGCGTCGCTACTGAAGAATACAGGGAAAAAACGGTGTGGATGCTGCAGGCCGCCGGATGGTACAGTGCCCGGTCAGAACTAGCCACTCTGAACTGGCTACCCTATCAGCCGGCAAAAAATCCATCCCCCTATTGCATGGTGCCGGGTGGCACTCGGACTGGGCACCGACAATGGAGAATGAGGACTTCTCCAAGATCACCGACGGTTGGGCGATCGTTAAGAAGGGAGGCTGACGGACGGTGCACGAGCTGGACCTTACTGAGAGTTGACTCTGATTACTAACACATATTATACGAGAAACGATGGAGGAGTAAACAAAACAAAAATGCTAATGAAAACAAAAGAAAATAAGCTTTCAGCATCGAACAGCGCTTCGGGCAACCCAGGCCCACATACCTCAGAGGCGGCCGTCTTGGCCTCGGGGGTATGTACAAAAAACTTAAGCGGGGTAATAAAAGGGATTGTAGGATCGCCTCCTGATCGCATTAGGGAGCACCTTCAGACGATCTTGCCATCAGTTGCGAAGATAGGAGAAGTTAAAAGAAAGGTCAGGACAGTAAGCACCAGAATTACAGATGGATGGGCTGTTATGAGAGACGCATGCGAGGCAGCAATGATTGAATGTGGTAGGATATCTGCGCAGCAGACGACTGTGGCGGGAGCCGCTATCGAGGCCCAAAAGGGCAAAAGAGAGCCGACTAGTGCCAGTCCGGAGCAGTCTGTTACCTTTCAGAGGGTAGAAGAAGCCCCTGGATGGAAAAAGGTCGGTGCCAGGCGTAAATCCAGTACTGTTAGCACATCTAATGACGGCATGAACAAACAGAAGGATCAGGAGACTCAAAAAGACTAGAAAAAACAGAGGAAAAAAACAGGCCGCAGGAAGTCCAAATAGAAACCGAGCTTGCGCAGAGTGACATCTGCGCTGTTTTAGTAGGGTTGCCTGCGGGTGTTACGTACGTTGACGCTCTAAGCAAATTCAAACAGGACGTAGAGCCTGACGAGACTAAAGTGCAGGTGCAAGGCTGCCGCAGAACAAAGGACGACGGTATGCTTATTAAGCTGCGATGCAAGACGGAAGACTGACTGCAATTCGAATAGCAGATTAAGCAGGTACTGGGTGACAACAGGACAGTACATGACTTGACGCCAGAGGTGCCGATCGAAATTCTCGATCTGGACTGAGTTACAGAGACACAGGACATCACCGACGCAATAAGACGCGAGACAGAGACAGCGTGGGACACGAAGCCGCATATCTTCGGTCCCAATGAACAGAACGTATATATGGCCGTCTGTGGCGTGGAGGAGAGTGCTGCTCAAATCCTGCTCTGGAAGGGTCGCATCAAGATAGGCTGAATAAACTGCCGCATACGGACGAGACTGATGGTGCCGAGGTACTATGGATGTTTTGGCTTTGGACACAAGTGACGAGACTGTAAGGGTAAGTACAGAAACAGACTATGTTGTAGGTGCGATATGACAGGGCACGTGAGTCGGGGGTGTACCACGAAAGACCTGACGTGCTATCTTTGCGCGGAGGCTAAGCTCACGGGGTGCGCGCATGTACCGGGCTCCGGAACATGTGCTGTCTTTCGGGCCGAGCTGGAAAAGCAAAGAAAGCAGACCATGACATGACCGTGCATAGGACACAGATGAAGACTGTACAGAGCGCGAAGAAGGGGACATGACGACGTCACGACGCTTTCGAAGACTTATAAAGACGCATGGGAGACCTTGACGAACGCCATAAAAAACAGCAAAAGGTGATGCTGGAGGCGGTTGTGCGAAGAGGTGGACTGCGATCCCTGGGGTCTGGGTTATAAGCTGGTTACCCAGAAACTCAGGGCGTTTGGAAACAGAGACGGACAGTCAATGGCGGCGTTGATGGATGGGCTGTTCCCGAACCATCCGGTGACGGTGTGGCCAGTCGACTATCGCAGCCTAGCAGTTCTGGAGTTCACGGAGACGGAATTGCTGATAGCAACTGCCTCTCTGAGACCAGGAAAGGCGCCTGGACCTGACAGCATTCCAGGGGAGATTATCCGGCAGGTCGCTTTGGGCAGACCGAGTCTGCTCCTGGATATGTATAACGAATGCCTACGCACGGGAATCTTTAGCACGCGTTGGAAAAAGGCCAAACAGGTCCTTTATACAGCAGGTTTTTCTGTATAAAGGAAAGGGAGAGCCGGATGCGCCAAATTCCAGGCAGATGGATGACAGAGCATGGACAGATGCTAGCAATTAACAAGACAGAACTGTTGCTACTGACTGGAAGGCGTATACCTACGCTTATGCCACAGAGAGGACGGAGACTGTAGGCTGCCTCAAATACTTGAGAGTCACCCTAGATACGAGGCTCACTTTTTGGCTGCACATCCAGAGGGTGGTCGACAAAGCGATGAAACTGACTTCCTCGCTGGGCCACCTCATGGCAAATACGTACGGACCAATACATAGCAAAAGACAGTTACTCATGACGTTAACTCACTCGATCATGCTGTATGGGGTGGAAATATGGGCCAACGCATTCCGCGTTCGAAAGTACAGAAAGCGACTGACGGACGTACAGAGACGGGAGGCGCTTCGAATAGCATGTGCCTACCGAACAGTCTCTGCGGAGGCTGTAATGGTGGTTGCACGCGTCATCCCGATAGGCCTGCTTGCGCAAGAGTGCAAGTGGATCTACGAAAGGACCGCTGATACAGAATGGACAGAGGCGGCAGTTCGAGAAAGAGAACAGACCATGACACTATGAAACGAACGCATGTGAGACGAAACTGGCGCGTGAACTAGACGACTGATCAGGGACCTGAGACAGTGGACGCAACGGCCTTTTGGGGAGGTGGATTTCTACTTCACCTGACTTCTGGCCAGACACGACTAAAGATGCAGCATGCAGGTTGCATCTACTGCGGACATGACAGGGACGATGCGGAGCATACGTTTTTCGAATGCTCGCGGTGGGACTGTGACAGACGTACGTTAGAGAGGCAGACAGGTGACGTTACGCCAGACAACATCATAAACAGAATGCTGAAAAACGCAGGAAAATGGGCTGCGTCGGCGAATTTTGTCACAGTCGTTCTTAAAAGAAAGAAAGAGGAAGGATGTTTGGTTTGAATTAAAGTGAAATACAGACAAGCAGGGAGACAAATGTCTTCGGGCCGAGCGATCCCACGTACTTGAGCTGAGTAACCAGTAGGTTGAGTGTATGGATGAAGTGAAAGGTGTATACAACTACGCAAGGTGACCGTAAGGTCTTTGGGCATAGCGACCCCACGTACCCAAGCTGAGTGAATGGTAAGTTTAGCGTATGAATAGGGTAAAAAGTGTGCACAACTACACAGGGGGACTGTAAGGTCTATGGGATTGGCGATCCCACGTACCCGAGCTGAGCGAGTGGTAGGTTAAGTGCATGGATGAATAGAAAAAGTATATTAAACTATGCAGGGGGGCTATAAATCTTTGGGCATAGCGATCCCACGTACCCGAGCTACGTGTGAATGAGGAAGAGCAAGGTAAAATGAAAAGCAGAGGTATGCATGGCTGGACGTATAAATGAACAGAGCCTGGTGCTTAGACGGACAGACGAGACGAACGACTACGGACTAGATCGGCAACGTGAAGTAATGCTAACGCAGTCCCACGTTGCGGATAAGAATGGTGGACGTTACGGGTCCTTGTCCGTGTAACTGGAGCATTCTATTGCTTTCTTCCATGGCCAGGGACAAGGAAATGCTTCGAGGGCGAACGCGAGTCTATTAGGCCTTTTTCTCTCTCCAAGCTGCTGCAGTGCCAGAATTCCGTCACACCAGAGGCCTGCACTACGACCCAAAAAAAATCGGTTGTAGCCCATGCCGCTGTAGGTCTGTTAGCAGATTCACCCGTTTTTTGACCACCAAAAAAAAAAATTATAATACAGCAGTAAAAACTATAGTTATGTAGTAATTTCTATAATTGCTCATAATAATGCGGTGATAACTACAGTTACTTAGTAATTATTACAATGAATCATTATCATGGTAATAACTATAGTTATGTAGTAATTGCTATATTATGTTGTAACTAGTAGTAATAACTACAATCATACAGTGACTACTCTGATTGATTATGGTACGATAATAATAACTATAATTATATAGCAATAGCTATAATTAATTATAATATTATAGTTATAACGATAGTTATGTAGTAATTATTATAATTGTTTATAATACTGTAGTAATAACTATAGTCATGTAGTTACTACTATGGTTGAATATAATACGATAGTAATTACTATAATAATGTAGTAATTACTATAATAGATTATATTATTATAGCGATCCTAGTGACGCAGTAGGTACTATGATTAATTATAATACTGTAGTAATAACGATAATTATGTAGTAATTACTATAACTATTTATAATAGCATAGTTAAAACTATAGTTATGTGGTGATTTCTATAATTATTCATAATAATGTAGTAATAACGGAGGTTATGTAGTAATTACTGCAAATAATTATAATACTGTAGTAATAGCTACATTTATGTAGTAATTACTATAAAAGATTTTATTACCACAATAGTAACTATAGTCATGTAGTGACTACTATGATTGATTATAATACGACAGTAATAATTAAAGTTATTTCGTAATAACTATAATTAACTATAACACTGTAGTTATAACGATAGTAATATTTATATAAATATAACGTAAAATACTGTAATAATAACTATAGTTATATAGGTAATACTATCATTGATTATGATAAAATTATCATAACTATAGTTATGTAGTAATTTCTATAATTAATTATAATACTATAGTTATAACAATGGTTATGTAGTAATTACTATAACTGCTTATAATACTGTAGTAATAGTTATAGTCAAGTAGTTACTACTATCATGGAATATAATACAACAGTAATAACTATGTTTATGTATTGATAAATGTAATTGATTATAATACTGTAGTAATAATTATAGTTATATAGTGAATACTATGATGGATTATAATTTTATAGTAACATTTATAGTTATATTGTAGTTACTAGCATTGATTATAATTTGCTAGTAAAACCTATAGTTATGTAGTAATTTTTATAATTAATCATAATAATGCAGTAATAACTATGGTTACTCAGTAATCACTATTATAAATCATTACCATAATCATAACTTTAGTTATGTAGTAATTGCCACAATGCTGTAACTAGTAGTAATAACTATAATCACATAGTAATTACTATGATTGATTATGATACGATAATAACTATGGTTGTGAAGTAATTACTATAATTAATTATAATGCCATAGTTATAACGATAGTTATAACTATGGCAATTACTATGACTGATAATAATATACCAATAATAACTATAGTCATGTAGTTACAATTATGATTGAATATAAAATCTAAGTAATAACTATAATTATGTAGTAATTACTATAGTAAATTGTATTATTATAGTAATAATTCTGGTTTCGAAGTAAGTACTATAATAAATTGTATTATTATAGTAATAATTCTGGTGTCGAAGTAAGTACTATAATTAATTATAATACCGTAGCAATAACGATAATTATGCAGTTATTACTATAACCTATTATGATACTATAGTAATAACCATGGTTATGTAATAATGACTATAATTGATTATTATACTGTAGAAGTAACGAATGTTATGTAGTAATTACTATAAAAGTTTATGATACTGTATTAGTAATTATATTTATGGAGTAGTTACTATAAAAGATTATATAACTATAGTAGTAACCACAGTAATGTAGTAGTTGCAATAAAGGATTTTATTACTTTAGTAGTAACTATGGTTATGTAGTTATTTCTACAAAAGATTATATTACTATAGTAGTTACTATAGCTATGTAGTTATTACTATGATCAATTATTATACTTCACTAATAACTATATTCATATGGTTGTAACTATAATTGATTATAAGTTTATACACTATATACTGCATAAATGTAGTAATTATTATAAATTATAATATTACTATGGTAATAATTTTAATTACCTAGGAATTACTATAATTAATTATAAAACTGTAGTTATAACGATAGTTATGTTGTAATTGAATAAATGTCTAATAAAAAGTCTGGCAAACAGTCTAACAAAAAGTCTTGCGTGAAGTCTGGCCAAATGTTCGCTAAGAGTCTGCTGAAAAGTCTAGCAAAAAGTCTTGCGTTAAGTCTAGCAAAAAGTCTGGTGAAAAGTCTTGGAGGAAGTCTGGCGAAATGTCATGCGGCAAGTCTGGCAAAATCTTCGCTAAGAAACTGATGAAAAGTGCCTGGCAAATAGTCTGGCAAAAAGTCTTGCGGAGAGTCTGGCGAAATATTTGCTAAGAAACTAATTAAAAGTCCGGAAAATAGTCTGGCAAAAAAATCTGGCGATAAGTCTGACAAAAATACTAGCGAAATGTCTCGCTAGAAATCTAGCAAAAAGTCTTGCTATAATTATGGCAAAAAGTATAGTAAAATGTCTGGTTGCAATTCTGCTAAATAGTACGGCAAAGAATTTAGCAAAAATTCCGGTCGGAAGTCTTGCAAGTAGTCACGCAAAACGTTTGGTGGAAAGTCTGTCGTAATGTTTGTTCTTAGCCTGATAAAAAGTTAGGCAAAATGTTCGCTAAGACTCTGATGAAAAGTCTAGCAAAAAGTCTGGCAAAAAGTCTTGCATAAAGTCTGGCAAAAGCTCTGGCGATAAGTCTGGCAAAAAAACTAGCGAAATGACTCTCTAGATATCTGGCAAAAAGTCTTGCTACAATCATGGCAAAAAGTATAGCAAAGTTTGGCAGAAAGTCTAGGAAAAAGTCTTGCGTAAACTCTATCAAGAAGTCTTACGAGAAGTCTGGCAAAACGTCTGGCAGAAAGTCTGGTGAAAAGTCTTGCGGTAAGTTTGGCAAAAAGTCATGCGGCAAGTCTAGCAAAGTGTTTGCTAAGAGTCTGCTGAAAAGTCTAGCTAAATATCCGGCAAAAAGACTTGCGTAAAATCTGGCAAAAAGTTCTGGTAAATAGTCTAGTGATAAGTCTAGAAAAAATCTGGCAGGAAGTCTGACAAAAATTACGACGAGAAGTCTGGCAGAAACACTGGTTAAATGTCTTGCTAAAAATTCGGAAAAGTCTTGCTACAATCATGGCAAAAAATATAGCAAAATGTCTGGCAGAGATTCTGGTAAATAGTCTGGTGAACAGTCTAGCAAAAAGTCTGGTATAGTCTTGCGGAAAGTCTGGCAAAAAGTCATACGGCGAGTCTGCGGCAAATAGTCTGGCAAAAAGTCTTGCGTAAAGTCTGGCGAAAAGTCTGGCGAAATGTCTTGGTGGAAATTCAGCAAAAAGTCTTGCTACAATCATGGCAAAAAGTATATCAAAAGGTCTAGCTGAGATTCTGCTAAATAGTCTGGCAAAGAGTCTAGCAAAAAGTTTGGTGGAAAGTCTTGCGAGAAGTCTGGCAAAACGTCTGGCGGAAAGTCTGGCAAAAAGTCTGGCGACGAGTCCGGCAAAAATACTGGCGAAATGGCCTGCTAGGAATTTGGCAAAAAGTCTTGCTAAGATTATTTCAAAAAGCATAGCGAAATGATTAGCTAAGAGCCTTGTAAATAGTTTGACGATAAGTGTAGAAAAAAGTCTGGTGAAAAGTCTTGCAATAAGACAATAATCTGCCGAAAACTCTGGTGAGAATTGTAACGGAAATTCTAGAAAAATGTTAAGCTTAGAGTCTGATGAAAAGTCTGGCAAAAATACTGGCGTAATGTCTTGCTAAGAATCTGGCAAAAAGTCTTGCTGAGATTATTTCAAAAAGTATAGCCAAATGTTCCGCTAAGAGATTTTTAAATAGTCTGGCGCTAAGTCTAGGATAAAGTCTGGCAAAAAGTCTGTAAAAAAGTCTGGTGGAAAGTCTTGCGAAAAGTCTGTTAAAACATCTGGCGGAAAGCCTGGCAAAAAGTCTGGCGATAAGTCTGGTAAAAGGTCTGGTAAAAAGTTTGATGAAAAGTCTCGCGATAAGTCTAGCAGAAAGTCTTTTGATAAGTGAGGCAAATAATCTGGCAAATAACCTGGAGAAAAGTATAACGAAAATTATGGCAAATCGTCTGGCTAATACTCTGATGAAAAGACTGGCACGAAAGTTAACAGTCTTATTTTATCCTTGGCAGATTTAAACCATTAACGAAGACAAAGTTTTGTGAATCATTAATTGTAGACTGTGTTAGTATACGCTAGTTAAATCCTACACTTATTTAGCAGACGCTAGATTGAGCGCAAGGAAATATTGCTAGCGTACGCTAATATTAGCAGACGCTAGTTATAGATCATTCCAATTTTGTTAGATATACTATTTTTAGCGTCCGCTAATTTTAGAGCATGCTAATATTGATAGCGTACGCTAGATTCAGCTTACGCTAATTTTAATGGACCCTAGTTATAGATCATGATAATTGAGCCAGCATTGTCTATTTTCAGTATACACTAATATTAGCGCACGCTAATATTGATATCATACGCGAGTTTTAGTGCACACTTATTCTAGCAGACGCTAGTATTAGTGCACGCTAATATTGTTAGCAAACGCTTATTTTAGCGGACGCTAATATTGATAGCGTACGCAAGTATTGTCGTATGCTAATTTTAACGGATTTTAGTTTCAGATCATGCTAATTTTGCTTGCATATGTTATTTTTAGCATACGCTAATTTTAGCCCACACTAATATTGTTAGCTTACGCTAGTTAAATCGTACGCTCATTTAGCAGACGCTATTTTTAGCACAGTGAAATTTTGCTAGCGTATGCTAATTTTAGCACACGCTAATATTGATAGCGTTCGTTAGTTTCAGCGTACGCTAATTTTAGCAGATGCTAGTTTTAAATCATTCTCATTTTGCTAGCATATGCTATTTTCGGCGTACGTTAATTTCAGCTCATGCTAATATTGATCGCATACGCTTGTTTCGCGTATGCTAATGTAATATTTAGATCATGCTGATTTTGCTTGCATATGCTATTTTTAGCGCACGCTAAAATTGTTAGCGCACGTAGTTACATGGTACGCTCATTTTAGCAGACACTAGTTTTAGCGCAAGTTAATATTGCTAGTGTACACTAATCTTACCAAACGCTATTTTTAGATCATGCTGATTTTGCTAGCATATGCTATTTTTAACTTACACTAATTTTAGCGCACGCTAATATTAATGACCTACGCTAGTTTCATCCTACTCTCATTCTAGCAGGCGCTGGTTTTAGCGCAATAAATTATTGCTAGACTATGTCGTTTTCAACGAACGCTAATTTTAGCAGACGTTAGTTTTAGTGGACGCTAATATTGCTAGTGTACGCTAATGTTAGCAGATGCTATATTTAGATAATTCTAATTTTGCTTGCATGGGCTGTTTTTATCACAAGCTAATTTTAGCACACGTAGTTACATTGTAGGTTCATTTTAGCAGACACTAGTTTTAGCGCACGCAAATATGGCTAGTGTACGCTGATTTTACCAGACGCTATTTTTGGATCATGCTGATTTTGCTAGCATATGCTATTTTTAACTTACACTAATTTTAGCGTACGCTAATATTCATAGCCTACGCTAGTTTCATCGTACTCTCATTCTAGCAGACGCTGGTTTTAGCACAAGAAATTATTACTAGACTATGTCGTTTTCAACGAACGCTAATTTTAGCAGACGTTAGTTTTAGTGGACGCTAATATTGCTAACTTACGCTTGATTCAGCGTACGCTTATTTAAGGGTACGCTATTTTTAGATCATGCTAATTTTGCTGGCATATGCTATTTTTAGCAAACGCTAATTTCAGCTCACGCTAATATTGCTGGCATGCGCTAGTTTTTGCGTGCGCTAATGTTAGCAGACGCTAGTTTTAGATCTTACTAATTTTCCTAGCGTACGCTAATGTTAGCAGACGCTGGTTTTCGATCATTCTAATTTTGTTAGACTATGCTATTTTTAGCGTACGCTAATTTAAAATTTGAAAAATTCGAATCATTTCATGGCTTTTAGCTTTCGACCCTTTTTTGGTTAAGTCTTTTATAATTTTTTGTATGTTATTTGTATCAAATGTAACATATTCACAGATTTTGAAGGATTATTTTTTGACCATGTGAGTTAAGATGAAATGTCCTCTATGATTATTTTTATCATTATTATCATTCATTTGTTCTTTATAAAAAATAAAATATTTAGTATCGTTGTCAACAAAGTTTTACCTTCCTATTTTATTCTAAATATGTAAAAGAAAATATTATACTGACATATATTTATTTAAACTCGCGTGCAGACCCTCGGCAGCACGTCGTCGAAAACGGTTCCGCTCTTGCATTAAACGACACAATAAACTTATGTTTGCTAAAAAACCTAAAAAAATACTTACTAGGAGAGTATCACAACTCTGGATCACGGATTTTGCTCAAACTTCGGGATAAGTTTTTAGATGACAAAATATGGAAAAAGCTAAAGTTATAGTCACAAACGCTCAATATTTGCCTGGATACAGGCAATTAAAGAAAATCACTAAAAAAGTTACTAGATTTTTAAACGCATATAGTTCCTTAGCATTGATAGCTAGAAGCTTGAAACTTTTTTTAAATGAAAACTGAGTGCGTTTAAAAATCTAGTAACTTTTTAGTGATTTTCTTTAATTACCTTTTACCACGGAAATATTGAGCGTTGGTCTCTGAAATTCTGTTTCCTTTCATATTTTAATATTTGGAAACTTATCCCAGAGTTTGACCAAAATCCATGATCCGGAGTTGTGATACTCTCCTAGTTAGTATCATTGTTCTCTATCATTTACATTTCGATAATTATTGCTTATATGATGAAGAAAATATTATACTGACATATCCTCTCTAATTAAAAATGATGGCAAAATTACGGTTCAATTAATTCGTGATGTGATTGGTTGTAAACGTCGTCATGCTATCGTTTTGTTTTGCTTATTTATTCATAATACAGTACCGGGCAATAATTCTGAGCAGGTTATCAAATTTTTGCTCCGACTTTGAAAAAGCGTATCTTCTTCAATTTTGATCCTAGAAAAAATTAAAAAAAAGCATTTTAAAGTATTTTTCAAATGCTTTCTTTTTAGCTTACTTTCATTTATTTACCGATATTTAAAAAAAAAAATAATCGCTTTGGCAATTTTGAAATTTTTTTCATTTTTGCATTTTTCTTCAATCAGCTTTATTTTTTTAAATAATTGAGCTAGAAAAAATTTGAAAAAAGATTTGGAAAGGACTCTAAAAATGCTATTTGCAGCTATTTTTACAAAAATTTGTAATTATTTTTTGTCAAGTTCTAAGCATATAAAGTTATCGATTTAATACTTTAGCAGTTGTAAAAAACACTTCAATAGCAAGTAGAAAATAATCGCTGGTGCAAAACTTTTGATTTCTATGATATAATTTTTGCAAAATAAATCTTTTTGTTGTTTCATACTTTATTATGTTTTATTCTTAATAATGAATAGTTATAATTTCCTACTAAAATTAAATCACTACTTCACCAGCGATTATTTTCTACTTGCTATTGAAGTGTTTTTTACAACTGCTAAAGTATTAGATCAATAACCTTATATGCTTAGAACTTGACAAAAAATAATTAAAAAATTTTTGTGAAAATAGCTACAAATAGCATTTCTAGAGCCCTTTCTAAATCTTTTTTCAAATTTTTTCTAGCTCAATTATTTAAAAAACTACAGCTGATTGAAGAAAAATGCAAAAATGAAAAAAATTTCAAAATTGCCAAAGCGATTATTTTTTTTTTAAATATCGTTAAAAAAATGTAAGTAAGCTAAAAAGAAAGCATTCAAAGAATACTTTAAAATGCTTTTTTTAAATTTTTTCTAGGATCAAAATTGAAGAAGATACGCTTTTTTAAAGTCGGAGCAAAAATTTGATAACCTGCTCAGAATTATTGCCCGGTACTGTATTTCAAAAGATTATGCATTTCCGAGCGCGTAGCGCGTGTCTAAGCTAGTATTTATTTAAACTTGAGTGCAGACCCTCGGCAGAAGGTAGTAAAAATGAAAAACGTAAGTCGTATGTAATTGTCAACCGAGCCGAAGGCGAGGGTAACAAACTTACGATTTAAGGTATTTTTCATTTACTCCCGTAATAAATATACTATGTTTTTGCCTAGCGAGGCTGCAAATGCAACCTTTGCGATCGGGCACAGGGAGACAATGTTGCACTTGCGGCCTGCTAGGCAAAAAAATATTATACTAAGATGTATTTATTTAAATTCGCTTCCAGACCCTCGGCAGCACGTTGTTAAAAACTGTTTCGCTCTTGCATCAAACGATGAAACAAACTTATGTTCGTTATGATACAGAAAATATTCAGTATCATTTTTAACTGACATTACCTTACTATTTTTATTGTTAATATGTGTCAGTATTTCTTTCTCCGACTCTGTAACGAGCCTTGGTGTTGTGCTTTCCCTTAGGCTTTTTAGTAAGCAGCATATTAATATGGTTACGAAGTAATTTAACATTTCGTTGTATGCTTTCTGGTATTTTTGTCAGTACACCACGGAGGCTTTGCGTAAATAACTTGCCACCGCTCTGCTGTTTTCACTTCTCTATACTGCTCAGTATTTCTGCTCGGTTTATCGATTACTGCTCCGTAGTTCTGCTTGATATTTCTCAGGAGTTAAAGAGAAAGATACAAAGACTGAAAAATTCGTGTATGAGATATGTACTGGTCATGAAAATGGGAGCTCATGTTTCTTATTATAGAGCCGCGTTGGGATGTCTGCGTACTGATTCAAGGATACAGTATTTATTTGCTGTACTTATGTACAAAATCCTGTGCATAAATGAGCATCTAGTTGGTTACTTCACTAGATGTGCACCTAGCGCGGCTACTGGCGTAGAAATCAAGAATCTGGCGATGCCCTTTATGCGTACTGAAACTGTCAGAAATCCCTTCTAAGTTCAAGGGGCGCATTTTAGTAGATCAATTTCAATAATAATCACTATATTTACTACAAACTAATGTATTTCTTTTCCGAAATTTTGGAATAAAATAAAAAGATAGCAAATATTCAGTATGGGTGAAGCGTCTGTTTTATATCACCTTAAGGAACTCTTATTATGAAAAAAATTACTTTATTATAATTCTGCCAAGCTTAAGCATATTGAAATATGTTTTTCGCTATTCTAACCCTAAAATCGCAATTTCGTTGCTCTTTTTGGCTCTTATGGCAAAAAATAAGCTACGCATCTAGTATGGAAAGGCTTGATAACAAAACTCTTTACGACCCTCACTTTCGGCTCAGGCCGTAAACTTCTCGCTCCGTAAATAAAGGCTTTCCATACCCGTTACGTAATGTACTATTTCCACACGGCGTGCAAGAAGTTCGATTTCCCACACGATTTTCCATATGGGAAGTGCCCTATTCCCACAAGAAAAAAAGCGTCCGTAAAAAATATTTCCACACGAAAAAAAGCATGCGGGTAAAAAAAATTCCCGCACGCTGTGTAAAATTATTAAAACGAATAAAATAAATTTGTTAAATGTTGAATATTATAAAAACGAGGGTCTAAAGTTTTTATAAAAAATATAGAAGAGTGGAGTTGAAATTTTAACAAAGAAGAATACCAGTTATTAGATGTTTAATATTATAAAAATGAAAATCTAAAATTTTTGCGTATGCATTGTAAATGAGAAAATTATTCGAAAAAAAATATAGAAGAGTGCGGTTGAAATTTTAACAAAGAAGAATACTATTTATTAGATTTTTAATATCATAAAAACGAAAATCTAAAATTTTCGCGTATGCATTGTAAGTTAGAAAATTATTTAAACAAAGAAAAAATATAGGTAAGGTAAAATTTAAGTAAGAAAATTATTCAAACAAAGAAAGAAATATAAAAGAGTGAGATTAAAATTTTAACAAAGAAAAAAAATATTACGCTGACTTTAAACAATCGTAATAACATTAAAATTAATTCTAATGTAAATTCTAAAATTTAAATTCGTAAAAAAATTATCTAACTCAATGATGTTTTCGTTAAATATGTAATTTATTGGTTTATTTGAATTTTTATAGAAATACCTACATTTCTTTTTTCAAACAAATAATGTACTTTAATTTACGTTTTCTTTCAATAAATAAAAAGTTCACGATATTATATTTATTTCTATTATCACATCCTCAATTCTCTAATACATATTCAATTTCTTTTTTTTTGTAATACGAATTTCAATTTAAAACGATACAATCATTCTTTTTTTATTAATTTGTAAAATACAATAATATATTATGTTCAAGACCAATCGAACTTCTCACGCCTTGTGTTAAATTTGTTGGACGGGAATATTATAAAAATGAATTAAATACTCGCTTGAATTTAAGAGATAAAAATACTTTATTAAGAAAACAGAAATAGAAATAAAGTGTACGACAAATACAAGTAAACACTCTCTTCGGTGATCTATACAAGACTGAGGACTATGCGTCTCTCAAACTACTTCCTAACTTCATACACTCTAAATTAAACATACCTGAATTTTGCGCATCGATATTAATTTTATTACTGGAAAACCCCGGCAAATACGTACATGAAAATCTGCAATTGCTGTAGGACGAGCACGTATACAATATTAACGGTACATGCAATAAAAATAATAATACATAAGTTTTACAATTATCTCATCCTTAAGCAATTTACTTTTATAACTTGGGTTTTTCCTTTTTTCCCTTTTTTTAACCCTTACTATTTTTCGTCTTATATTCAACACCTTGTGTGAAAAATAATATACGTAACACGTGCGGGAAATGGCTAATCTCGCACGGAGATTGTCGCCCTCGCTTCGCTGGGGTGACAAACTTTCCATGCGGGAATCACCCACTTCCCGCACTAGTTACATAATGTACTATCAAATATGTATTGTTAAATAGAATTATCTGATAGCATCTAATTTTAAAATAAGAATAACCATACAAAAAGTTTTTGCTTCACAAAACAATAATTTTATCATAAAGTTATCTGATTTCATTTAGTTATTAGAAGACAAAGTTTATCTTATTAAATAGTTGAAAAAAATGAATATTTAATAATTATTGTTACTTATATGCCTGGTACTTAACGGCATGTCGGAGCTGCAGCAATCGAGTTTTGCTTTTTTTATTTTATCGATATCTTTTTAAATTCTTAAATTAAACAAATATAATGACTTGTCCGCACTAAAGTTATATTAGTACAATAATTTTTGTTAAAATAAAAAATCATTTGGACTTGTTATTTTTTTATGAGCTTGGATTGGAAATTAGATATCAAACTCGACAAACCTAACCTTAAAATACGATATATTGAAAGTTTTTATTATAACTTTGTATGTATAATATTTTGGTGGTTTTCTTGAGTTGTTCACACTAGAGTTTAATCTTACAAATTTTTTCTTTATAGCAAAAAAACTCAATTAAACGCATCGTTTATTCATAAGTTAAGATTGGAAATATTATTAGAAGGCGGACAGCTTCGTCATGCTCTTAAAGAATTATCATACTTCCAACAATACTGTTCGAATAGAACTATTTTAAAATTGAATTCTTATTAATATCAATCGACGAGTAGTTAAAAATTAAATATTTTTATAATATATCATATTTTTTACGATAATGATATTAATCAAAAACTTACTTTTAATGATCAATCAAAAATAAATTATCATCGTAATTCATTAGTAATTATTATAATTATTTATTAATAACCAATCATAATTTTGTTGAATATTTACGTTTAAACAATAATTTATTCAATTAGTAAATTGATATTTTTGAAGTTTTAAATGATCGTTCTTATTAAATATCATTTATTTAGTTATAAAATAGAATAAAACAACAAATTGTATCTTCATTATATGACTAGCCTTGCCATCTATTATTCAACATTACGTACTTCGATTGTAAACATTAGAATACTCAAATTTTTGGGTTATATGTCAGGAACAATAACAAACAAATGTTTATTTATTTGGTGGTCTATGCAAGCGATCAATGAGTTTGTTGCTACCGGGCCAGAATGGGCACACACTTGTCGCTCTTTTCAAACGTTTAGAATGGCGCTCTCTGATTGGCTGAAAAAGCGTAACTTCAAAGTGCCGAATCAGCAGAACTTAAATTTTTTATATAGACAAAAAATGCTAACAAGAATATGTTGCCCTTAAAGTCGGTTTTTCAAGTACTTAAAAATATTTGTATGTATAAATTTAATACATCTTTTGATTCACATTTAAATTATAAAATATATTTAATAAATACAAAAAAATGGAAGAATAAATCGTCTCAAACACAAATAATTATAAAGAATAAAATATTAGTATTTTTTCTGTTTCTAAGATTTACATTTTAATCCTCAAAAATGTGCGTAGCATGTTAGCAGTATAGAGGCTAAAAAACGTTTCGTATTAGTAAAAATAATACCCATAGAAAATTGCTATTTTCAGCTTTTTATTTTTTAGCAATCGTTATAAAATGGTAAAAAAATGGTTTTAATTTCTACCAGGGGATTTTCAAACGCTGATAGTTCTTCACCATTAATAGCTAGAAACTTGAAACTTTTTTAATTAATAACTGAGCTTGGATTCTTTCAAAATATCACTCGTAGTAGACCAAAATATTATTTTTGACACTCCGTGCGAGAAGCTCGATTTCACGCACGCTGTACAAAGTGACACGTGCGAAAATGGAGCTTCTCACACGTCGTGTCAAAAAATAGTGTTCGATACTCGTGCGAGAAAGTGATTTCTTACTCGTGTGACCTTTTCACCCTCGCTTTGCTCGGGCGCAAACCGTAACACGAGTAAAAAATCACTTTATCGCACTAGTACCGAAATATACTATTTTTCCCGAATTTATAGCGTGAGAAAGATTGAACCAAATTTCAGCTTTTATTACAAATTTATGTTTTAAAACTGTTTTGTAAAAAATTAGTTGGATATTCAACTGGATATCCAACTGGATGACTTGAATCTGATTTGGATTTCGTTGGATATCCAAGAGAATTATCCAGTGGCGCATCATCCAGATAGATTTCCAGTAGGATATCCAGTTAAATATCTAATGAGATTTCCAGTTAAATATCCTTCTGGATATCCTATTGGAAATCTGTGTGGATAGTGTACAATTGGATGATTCTCCTGGATATCCAATGAAATCCAAGTCAGATCTAAATCATCCAGTTAGATATCCAGTTGGATATCCAACTAGTTTCATACAACAGAGCAAAAAAATTTAGATCTAATTTATAGTACACTAAAGTATGAAAAAGACATTAAGAGTATGCCAGATTTGCTGTCCTTGCACAGTATGCTCACACAGTATGTCTAATTGAATTTTTTGTTATTTACTTAAGTATTAATCGATATATCTGTAAATTGAAGATTGAGCGCAATAGATATTATTATAATGAATTTTTATGCACAAGAAAAAAAAATTTTATTGCATTGTTTTTGAGAAAAGTAAAGGACACTGAAGTAAAAGTTTATGTTTATAATATTTTTGCGTTCCTTACTTTTCTCAAAAGCAATAAGGTAGATTTTTTTTTCTCGTGCATTTTCGGATACATTGATTAATACTTGATTAAAGAACAAGAAACTCAATTAGACAAGGACAGCGAATCTGGCCTGCTCAAGGGATATCCTCATACCGGCATAGAGTTCTACCTTATCTACATTTGAATTATTCATTTTGATGAAAATCTAACTATTTATGGTTAAAATTCATAATAGAGGCACATTCTTAACATTCTAAAGAATTTATTGCAATGCTTAAATACAGTATAAGGATAAAAATAAGGACTAAAACTGCATAATACGATTATCTATGACTACACTGGATGACTAATCGTATTAAGAGGCCGCCGTATCTCTGTCCTTTTCTGATTAAAAAATTTACTTTTTTCCCATAATTAGCGACTAGAGGCAAAAATAAAGAGATGGTTTCGATGTGTTTAATAAAATGTAATATTTTCTCCGATTAGGATAAATTAATTTTATCGCTTCGTTTTTAAGAAAAGTTGGATTAACTTAGAAAATTAAAAATTAGTGTCAAATAATGGGATTTTCAAGTTATTCCAACTTTTCTTGAAAATAAAGCGGTGGAATTAAATTATTCTTATCAGAAAAAATATTGATTTCTATTATATGAATCGAAACTATCTCTTTATTTTTGCCTCGAGTTATTAGTTTTTATAAAAAATAAATTTTAAACAGATTCGGTAAAACAGGTAACTGTGTCGGTATACGGCTGACTCTTGAACACTTTTTGTCTCTATTTTTACCCTTACATTGTCTTTCAACATTGCAATGAATTTTTTAGAATGTTAAAAATATGCCTCTGCTACGAGTGTTAGTCATAAATAGTTAAATTTTTATAAAATCATGATAAAGTGCACAATTCAGATGAAGATAATGTAGAACTCTATGTCGCTATGAAAAACTTGCTTCTTGACAAAATCCAATTGTACAAGGACAGCGAATCCAGCTTGCTCTTAAGGCGACTTCGGATTTTAGGTTAGGTTTTATTTTTGAGTTTACAAATTACTCTTTCAATATGTAAAATTTTTCAGATTTTTTAATTTTCCACCATTCTACGAATTATAATAAATGGTGAAGAATTAAAAAATTCAAAAAATTTTAGAAACTGAAAGAGTAATTTGTAAACTACAAAATGAAATAGAACCGAACTTCCGTAGTCGCCTTAAATGCTTTTTTAATGATCAATAATATTTTTTGTATAAATTATTAAATGAGGGATCGCATGAAATAAGGATCTAACTCGAGTTAGGCCCTTTTTGAAATTATGATTGAAAATGTATCGAGGAGATATTCTTTATATGTTTATAAAATATAGAAGAATAAAAACGTGTCTCTGTATGTTTAAATGATACAGAACATACAAGAAGGGCCTAACTTGAATTATGCAATATTTTCATTATTTCAAATTTCCCGAAAAAATCTTATGAAAGCTACAAACAAGTTAAGAAACATCGATAATGTTGGAATACAAAAGACAAAACTTACAGATTTAAAATCTTTAATTCAATTTTTATCAACATTGCGCAAAATTAGTACAATAAAAATGTTTTTCCCTTTGTGAATGGAAATGAGGATTTAAAAACAATGTTTTGTTATATCTTGTATTATGTAAGTAAAAGTTAATAATAAATGTATTTCAAATAATCAAATAATTTTTTCATGATTTATTCATCACAAAGCCTTAATTATTTATACAAAATTGGTAAAAAGGGCCTAACTCGAATTTTCGAATCTTCAATATTTTTTTATTAACAATATTTAACTCGAAAATACCATTTGGACCTTTTGTATTAAAGTATTTATTATAACATTGTAAAATATCACAATCTTTTATAAAGCTGATATCAAGTTAAACAATTTTTTTTTATAGAGTTAGGCCTTTCTTTCACTCGATCCCTCAAATATAATCCATCAAAAATTTCACAATTCAATTTTTATAACTCGAATTTCAACAGTCAGAAAGGTTAACCTAATAAACAATGTAAATAAGTCGAAATATATAATTTAGCATATATATAACAGATAATTTATATATAACATTCATGAAATTTATTAGATATATAACATCTATCAGTACAATAATTGTTCTTATATTTATTTGTAGAAAATAAATCACTGACATTTAAACTTTAACTTCAATTGATTCAATAATCTAGAATAAATAAAAACCTTTTTGCAAAAAGATCTTAACTCCATGTAACTTAAGCCCTTTTTCCAAATCAAAGTAAAGAATTTTTAAGTTTTGAATGGATTAATTGAATTTTTCTACGGAACCACTTGAAGTTTTTCACTTTGGTAAAAATTCTATAAACAAGCACAGGATCCATAGTATTAAATTATGTTTCTATTGCTACATCATTTAAATTGCAATATCTTCAAATGTAGTCTAAGGGACTTAAGCCTTCTCGACTTGCTACAGATATAAGTTTCATTATATTATTCTACTCAGAAAATAAGCGCATACCAATTTTTCCATTTTTTAACAGGAAGTCGGGGCTGCTGGAATCGATTTTTGCTTTTCTCATTTTATTGATATCTTTTTAAATTCATAATTTAAACAAATATAATAACTTGTCTGCTCTAAAGCTATGTGAATACAATCATTTTTGTTAAAAAAAAAATCATATAGACTTGTTATTTTTTATAAACTTAAATTGGAAATTAGATATTAAACTTAACAAAACTAACCTCGAAATACAATACATTGAAAGTTTATATATAACTTTTTATATATAGTATTTTGGTGGATTTCCTAAGTTATCCACACTCAAGTTTATTTTTATAAATTTTTTTATTGTAGCGAAAAAACTGGATTAAATGCACCGTTTATTCATAAACTTGGATTGGAAATATTATTAGAAGGGGGAATATTGTCATACCCTTAAAAATGCATTTTTTATGCACTTTTGAAAAATGATTCATTAATTTTCGATTCCCAAACATCGAAAACTTTTTTTTAAATTTTACTATTTCGTCTTTTTAGTGACTTTAAAGGAAAAAATTTTAATTTATTTAATGCTATAAAGGATACTTTTTAATTTTTTTGACTAAAAGAACTAAAGTGCAAGTGAGCGTCAGGATTCGATACCTCGTCGGACCTAATGTTAAACTTATGGGAAGCAGGGAGTTATCGAATCAGAACGCTTAATCTCACTTTTTTAAAAATAGAAAAACTGCATTTTTTTTCAAAAAAGCCATTTGCTTCAAATTTTTTTTACGAGCAAGTGACCTCAAGATCTATATTTTTACTTGTGTTGAATTAGAAATAATTTGGTTTTAAAAGAGATACATATCAAAAAATTATTTCATATCCACACAACAAATGTTGTGACGTTCTCTTCCATTGGTGACGTTAAAGTCTAGTTTTCTTCACTTCTCGTACACCACGGGTTCATCCTCACAATACCATGCGTGAGAAGTTTGACGGCTGGTTACACGAGAGCAGCCTAATTAAAACAAAAGGACTACAACGTCTCTGGTCGAACGCAATGCCAAAAGGTTCATTGCAGAGCACTTTTACTCTAATATAATTAAGGGGACCAAGTACTATTAAAACTTGAAAAATTCGAATATGAATAATTAAAAATTTATTGCTTTTATCCAAAAGGAAAATATTTTTTGAAAAAATACTTATGTTTCAGAAGACTTTTTATTTCTGAAACTTTTATCTATCTTAAAAATTCAACTGTTGGTCCCCGTTCATATTCTAGTACTACAAACAGATTGGTCGCAAGGTTTTTTCATGAGTTTTCATCGGATCTTTATGAAATTTGGTGAAGATCTTTAAAATTATATTAGAATCCATATAAGCATAGCAAATTATAAATATATATATGCTAATTTGTTTATTAACTTATTATTTATAAAAATAAATAAACAAATTTAAAAAAAAAATTGATTTTTTATAGAAAATTTTTTTATTATTTGAATTTTTTAGGAATGTCTCTCGCTCATGTGGATTCTAAGATGATTTTGGAAATCTTTACCAAATTTCATCAAAATCCGATGAAAACTCATGAAAAAACCTTGCGACCAATCTGTTTTTAGTTCCAGAATGTTAACGGGGACCATAAGTTGAATATTTAAGATAGATAAAAGTTTCAGAAATAAAAAGTCTTCTGAAACATAAGTATTTTTTCAAAAAATTATTTCCTTTTGGAGAATAGCAATAAATTTTTAATTATTCATATATTTTAATTTTTCAGGTTTTAATAGTACCTGGTCCCCTTAATGTTAGTAGTTATTGACTGTTAAAATTAATTCAATAAAAAAGTAAGATATAAAATTAAATGGAGTAATTATTAAAGTAATAATCATTTCACAAGAAGAATGAGACTTTATGGAATAGGAAGGAGAAAGGTCAGCTCATCTCCCACGTCGTCTTTTGGATTACTGTTCCTTGCCTAGAAGGCTTAATATAGCGAGGTTCGAGCTTAGAAGCAGAGAAGCACCCAAGTCTTGCTCGGGATCGAGAACAAAACGAAATCTGCCTTGCTCTCTTCCTTTTGGCCTATTTATATTTTTTCTTGCTTTCACCTATATGCTCTCACTAGCATGTCTGCGTGCTGTCATCATGACTCGCAAATCGATTGCTTTTACTTGCGCTACAGTAGTTACTTTCTTTTATTGATACAAGTATAACTTTATTCTTTTTCGTATTATACAGTAGCTACTCTGTTCAGTATTTAATTCTTTATTCTCTTTTCTTTTCTATGAATTATTTAATTATAAATTATTGTTTATGATATAAATTTTACTTTAAACTATTCTATAAAATAGTAATTAACAATGCTCATGCATCTTATTTTAGCTACAGGTGAACCAGCAGTCACAATGTATATAGGTGTATGCAATTGTATATATACAGGGTGTTTGAAAAGTTCCGAAACTTCTAAACTAACAATGATAAAAAAAACTAAATTAATTTTTCAAATGAATTACAAAAGCACTAGTACGCCATATTTATTTTTCACAAACTATGACAAATTAACAATAAAAATACAGATAGAGAAAAAAAAGAAAAATCCAAACAGCAAAAATCATTCCACGAAATCAGTGTAAGCTACTATATTCTCTGTCTTTATATATTTTGAGAAACCCACATTTTAGTTTTTTCTTTATTGCAACTTTACTACATTCTAAAATTTTTAGATCTTCAGGTAAATCATTATCTATTCTTAATTCTGCTATATAACTTTTTTTATTACTTACAGTTTTGGTAATCCTAGGAATCTGGAGGCATTTTTTCCTCGTATTAGTATTTATGTTACGGAATTTATATTTTAAATTTTGGTAATAGTACCCTGGTAGAATTTTAAAATAGTTTGCAGCTAGATGTTAGCTAATATTAAACAAAATAACTTAATATTAGCTAACCTCTTAGCCAGAAACCTCACCAATATTCTCACCCTCTTAGCTATCTTCTATGAAGAAATTAACTAATAACATATATTTATATATATATATTAAATAAAAATTGTAGAAAGTGAAATATAGCGAGAGCGGAAAATATTCGGGCAGCGATAATCCGATTTTCTCCCGAGGAGAATATACGACTTTTTTCATACCGGGTAGCAAATTCACTATGAAAAACAAATAATAAATCGTTTAATTAATAATAATTTTAAAAGTGGTACTAGTTCCCTCTCGCGTAGGACCGCATGCATCTTTTTTTTAGTTTGTGTACGTGCGCGAGTGACACTTTTTTTCTGCTACGTATATGACACTAGTATCTTGTGATGATAATTCATAAATAAAAAAAAATCTACGCACTGTTCTCTTACATACACAACACAATATATTCCCGTGATTATAATTCATATAAATAAAATAAGCAATAATTAAATAAGTGTTAAACACAAGAATAAAATTAAATCTCAACCGGAACGCGTTGACAACGAATTAAAGTCGTTTTGACTATCTCTCTCTTTCTACTTCTCAAAGACTACATAAGAAAAAGAGAGAGAGGGAGAGAAACAAGTTTTACTATATTAAAGAATACTCGCTTTTACCATCTCTTTCTCTCTTAAGAGGCGGTCGGAACCATTCGCCGCTTGGTGGCGCTGCGGTCAGGTGAGAAAAAAATATAAAATATTTTTTATACAGCAATTTAAAATTTACTGAAACAATAATATACTTTTAATCTTGTCATTTCCTCTAGCCATATATATGTAGAATAATTATTAATACTTATCTTGTTTGAAAAGTCTAAAATATTGTTATAAAGCGAAAAATGCGGCGCGAGGTAGAGCCGACGTAAACATTAGTATACATCATTCTTTAGTATTGCTCTCTCTGTCGTACTAAAGGAAGGTGCACGCATGTTTACATCGATCCTACTTTGCATCGCATTTTTCGCTTTATAACAATATTTTAGACTTTTCAAACAAGATAAGTATTAATAATTATTCTACATATATATGGCTAGAGAAAATGACAACATTAAAAGTATATTGTCGTCTCAGAAAATTGTAAATAACTGTATAAAAAATATTTAATAGATTTCTCTCACCTGACCGCAGCGCCACCCTATATGTAGCGGCGAATAGACCCGACCGCCTCTTAATGGTTATATAGAAAAAGGAGAGAGACAGCATAATAGTTACTATAATCGTTCACGCGCATGCGCAAAGCTTCAAACTATATTACCATAACATTTTACTTTTAGTTAACGAGTTGTCAGCTATAAGTTAACAATGAAATACTTATTTTCTTAGTTAATGAATCTAGCTAACTGTTAATAAGCTAACCAGCCGAGCTGGTTAATTTTCTACCAGGGTATAAAAGCAATTCTAAAAGCGAATAATTGTATCAGATTCATAGGACGTCCCTCAGTAACAAATTTATTTTTATAAATTATTTTTAAGATTCTATTTTGCAACATTTGTAGCTGTATAATGTTATTTTTGTATGAACAACCCCAAGCAATTATTCCATAGCTAATTAAGCTATTAAGAGCATGACGAAGCTGTCCGCCTTCTAATAATATTTCCAATCTTAACTTATGAATAAACGATGCGTTTAATCGAGTTTCTTTGCTACAAAGAAAAAATTTGTAAGATTAAACTCTAGTGCGGACAACTCAAGAAATCCACCAAAATATTATACATACAAAGTTATAATAAAAACTTTCAATATGTCGTATTTTAAGGTTAGGTTTGTCGAGTTTGATATCTAATTTCCAATCCAAGCTCATAAAAAAAATAACAAGTCCAAATGATTTTTTATTTTAACAAAAATTATTGTATAAATATAGCTTTAGTGCGGACAAGTCATTATATTTGTTTAATTTAAGAATTTAAAAAGATATTGATAAAATAAAAAAAGCAAAACTCGATTGCTGCAGCTCCGACATGCTGTTAAACAACGCATATTATACCATTGATAATGTTTTTGTTTGCATGATTTTACACAGCTTATAGAAAACGAATATAAGATATTTAGTTTTATTTATTAAACTCGTAACATACATATCCCATTTCACTCTATAATCAATCCTAACACCCAGGTACCTATAATCATCATCTCTATTTAAAATATCATTTCTTATTTCAACAACTATATATTTAGGAACACTATCACAATGATTGCCGAAAAACATATAAACTATTTTAATTATATTTAGTGTTAATTTATTTAGTGTTAACCAATTTTTTACAAAAATCAATATCTTGTTCATTCTTTTTTTGAGTGGCTGTCCAGGTACTATCAACAAATAGTATAGCTGTATCATCAGCAAATGACACAATTTCTCCATTTGTAAAATTTTATAAGAGGTCATTGACATATAGTATTAAGAGTAGAGGGCCTAGAATTTTTCCCTGTGGGAAACCTATATTCAAAATACAGCTGTCACTTACACAGTTTTTTTATTTCTTCTGTTTGTTGCCAATTGTCTAATCAACTTTCTAATGGGTTATAGGCCTTACCTCTTATTCCATAATTATGTAGTTTTTTCAATAGAAATTGGCGATTAACCGTGTCAAACACTTTTGCTAAATCCAAGAAAGTGATTTTACTACTGTAATTTGAGTTCTGTGTCTCGTTACTTCTGTAAAATATGGAATGTATCCGTTTTCCAAGAATTCATTTAAGAACTCAAAACTGACTTGATTTTGAACAAGTAAGTTTATGTTAAAATCTCCTATTACACAATGATCCCGAGAATTTGTTTAGTTCTCACGAAGCGGTCAGGACAATTTGCCGCATGGGGGCGCTGCGGTCAGGTGAGAGAAAAATATAAAATATTTTTTACATAACGATTTACAATTTACTCAGACAATAATATACCTCTAATGTTATCAATAACTCTAGCCATATATATGTAGAATAATTATTAATGCTAATCTTGTTTGTTTAGTCTAAAATATTGTTGTAAAGCGAAAAATGCTGCGCGAGATAGAGTCGGCGTGAGCATATACAGTGGGGTTCAATAAAATGGAGCCACCCTTGAGAAAAAAAGTACTAATTAAAAAATTTTGTATCTCACTAAATAAGAGTTGTACAGAACTCTCCGACCACTCATTTTAAACGTATTCGTAAGGACTTTTTAATGGTATATTGGCAATTTAATTTTAAGTAATTGTCTGGGAAATATTACGAATTAAAAATAGAAAAAAAAAACAAAATTTTTCGCCTGTGTTTAAATTTGAATCATTTTTCGGAAAATGATGGTAGAAAAATTTTACAGCGTTAGTTTCAAAGGTATTTTGCTTAACTTGAAATTTATTTTCCAGTATTTTTTCTAGGTTTAAAATTGACCGAGATTCAGCGATTTTTGTACAAAAAAGGGTCTTTTCGTATGTAGAATAACCTTAAATTTTCTCAAAATTTTTTGTGCATTATAATTTTTTTTGATATTGTGGCGGTATTCTTATATACACGTATACCATACTCTTATAAGAGTACCGCAACAATATCAAAAAAATTAAAATGCACAAAAAATTTTGAGAAATTTTAAGGTTATTCTAGATACAAAAATACACTTTTTTTATTTGGCGTTTTTCTATATGTCCTCTCATTAAGCAGATATCGGAAAAATAAAAAAAACTCTTTTTTTGAACAAAAATTGCTAAATTTCGGTCAATTTTAAACCTAGAAAAAAACTAAAAAATATATTACAAGGTAAGCAAAATACCTTTAAAACTAGCAGTGTAAAATTTTCTACCATCATTTTCCGAAAAATGATTCAAATTTAAACACATTCGAAAAAAAAAATTTTTTTTTCCATTTTTAAGTCGTAATATTTCCTAAACAAGTACTCAAAATTAAATTGCCAATATACTATTAAAAATTTCTTACGAAATAGTTTAAAATGAGTGGTCGTAGAGCTCTGTACGACCCTTATTTGCTAAAACACAAAATTTTTTAATTAGTACTTTTTTTCTTGAGGGCGGCTTCGTTTTACTAGACCCCACTGTATATTCATCATTCTATATTATTGCTTTCTCTGTCGCACTAAAGAAGAATACACCTATTTACATTGGCTCTACCTCGCGCAGCATTTTTTAGACTTTTTAAACAAGATTAGCATCGATAATTATTCTACATATATATGTCAAGAGTTATTGACAACATTAGAAGTATAATAAGGTCTTAGTAAATTGTAAATCTATGTATAAAAAATATTTTACATTGTTCTCTCGGGGCCCTCTAGGAAGGGACAAGAAAATGTTGCCGCCATACTGATCTAAACCGGAAAGGAACAGATAAAGTGCTTATAGAAAACATCACGGGTCGTCTTCGTGGGGAATATTTCATATTCATTTTAATATTCTTATAAATAATAATAACACAAAAATATTTCTTTATTAGTTTCTTAACTTTATTATACATCGTATAATTATTTCCATTGGATATGGAGTTGATTTTTATAAATTTTTATATTTAAATGAATAATAGTCCGGTGATACTTTTTTGTTGGCATTGATAGCACTGCACAGTATATACTATTATTTCGAAAAATTCAATGTTCAAATTTTGAATGTTGAAACACATTTTACAGTTAAAAATTTGAATAGTTCTTTAAGAAAAACCGTTGTTGCTTCGAAAACTACAAATGTTAGAACATGAAAAATTCATTTTTTCGCCAGTTTTCACTTGGAATATAAAAAGCAGTATGGTGAGTATATCATTTAAATTATTATTATTATAAATTAAAAATATAATATAATGGAAAAATATAGAGATTATTTTCACAGTAGTATTATATAGCTAGGTATAGCGAGACATATCGATTTTTTCCCCTCCCTCCCCCCGTCTTGTTCTCCTAGCTGTCTAATGGGTGTTATAGTATAGATGGGGAGCTTGGGGAACTGGGCGAGTAATTATAAATTTCATAAAAAATAATTATTAAAATAAATGCGGAATCGTTTGCAGATTTTGCAATATGCATTAAAATAATTGTGGAAACAATGGTTTTCGAGAAAATTAAAATAATGTATTTTAGGATCCTAAAAAAAGAAAATACGGCTACTGCTTACAAATCGTGCGTAAACATAATAAAAATCATTGGAATCAATTGCAATTTAATTGCGGATTCTATAGATGTTTTCATAATTAGCGTAACCCGTGTAATTATAGAGAAGATAATTTTTTCTAATATTCATTTACTATTACCCCCACCAGCCGCACCGTATAAATCAAATAATCATGAATTTTAATAAAAATAATATTTAAACAATTGTGGAATCGTTTGCAGATTTTGCAATATGCATTAAATTAATTGTGGAAACAATGGTTTTCGAGAAAATTAAAATAATGTATTTTAGGATCCTAAAAAAAGAAAAATACGGCTACTTCTTACAAATCGTGCATAAATATAATAAAAATCATTGGAATCGATTGCAATTTAATTGCGGATTCCATAAATGTTTTCATAATTAGCGTAACCCGTGTAATTATAGAGAAGATAATTTTTTCTAATATTCATTTACTATTACCCCCACCAGCCGCACCGTATAAATCAAATAATCATGAATTTTAATAAAAATAATATTTAAACAATTGTGGAATCGTTTGCAGATTTTGCAATATGCATTAAATTAATTGTGGAAACAATGGTTTTCGAGAAAATTAAAATAATGTATTTTAGGATCCTAAAAAAAAGAAAATACGGCTACTGCTTACAAATCGTGCATAAATATAATAAAAATCATTGGAATCGATTGCAATTTAATTGCGGATTCCATAGATATTTTCATAATTAGCGTAACCCGTGTAATTATAGAGAAGATAATTTTTTCTAATATTCATTTACTATTACCCCCCACCAGCCGCACCGTATAAATCAAATAATCATGAATTTTAATAAAAATAATATTTAAACAATTGTGGAATCGTTTGCAGATTTTGCAATATGCATTAAATTAATTGTGGAAACAATGGTTTTCGAGAAAATTAAAATGATGTATTTTAGGATCCTAAAAAAAGAAAATACGGCTACTGCTTACAAATCGTGCATAAATATAATAAAAATCATTGGAATCGATTGCAATTTAATTGCGGATTCCATAGATATTTTCATAATTATTTAAATGAATTCATGTTAGAATTATTTAAACTTTAGCTAACTGTTTTTAAAAGAACATTTTAAAAATAAATAATAATAGTAAATAAATGATAAAAAAATTATTTTCTTATGAAAATATCTATGGAATCCGCAATTAAATTGCAATCGATTCCAATGATTTTTATTATATTTATGCACGATTTGTAAGCAGTAGCCGTATTTTCTTTTTTTAGGATCCTAAAATACATTATTTCAATTTTCTCGAAAACCATTGTTTCCACAATTAATTTAATGCATATTGCAAAATCTGTAAACGATTCCACAATTGTTTAAATATTATTTTTATTAAAATTCATGATTATTTGATTTATACGGTGCGGCTGGTGGGGGTAATAGTAAATGAATATTAGAAAAAATTATCTTCTCTATAATTACACGGGTTACGCTAATTATGAAAACATTTATGGAATCCGCAATTAAATTGCAATCGATTCCAATGATTTTTATTATATTTATGCACGATTTGTAAGCAGTAGCCGTATTTTTCTTTTTTAGGATCCTAAAATACATTATTTTAATTTTCTCGAAAACCATTGTTTCCACAATTAATTTAATGCATATTGCAAAATCTGCAAACGATTCCACAATTGTTTAAATATTATTTTTATTAAAATTCATGATTATTTGATTTATACGGTGCGGCTGGTGGGGGGTAATAGTAAATGAATATTAGAAAAATTATCTTCTCTATAATTACACGGGTTACGCTAATTATGAAAACATCTATGGAATCCGCAATTAAATTGCAATCGATTCCAATGATTTTTATTATGTTTACGCACGATTTGTAAGCAGTAGCCGTATTTTCTTTTTTTAGGATCCTAAAATACATTATTTTAATTTTCTCGAAAACCATTTTTTCCACAATTATTTTAATGCATATTGCAAAATCTGCAAACGATTCCGCATTTATTCTAATAATTATTTTTTATGAAATTTATAATTACTCGCCCAGTTCCCCAAGCTTAGATGGGGTGGTATAGCGTAATCTATATCGAATTTTTCTCCTTCCTCCGTCTCACTATCTGCGCTGTCTAAAGGGTGTTATAGCATTCATGGCCTCTTGTTCTCCCCTACCTGAAGGATTTTATAGCGTACACAGGGTGATACAGCGCGAAACCAAAAAAAATGATATAATTTCAATGAAAGACATTAATATAAAAAAAAAATCTTATAATATTGAAGGTGTGAATGTTATAGGTGGTATTTATCTATTAAATCGAAAATCTTCATTTTCGCATGGGTGTTCCAAGAGCTCCCGGTCTGTTTGCCGAGTGGATGGTTCTCTGGCAGCAATGTGTACTGCTTTTACACGCCAAGCGTAATTAAGGATGTTCTGCCTCAATACTTTATCCATCATGGGTGAAGCGTGTATTTGTGTGCTGTAAAATAAAAGAAACAAATAAAGATTACAATTAACATTTAGATAATAAAATTTAATATAATTTTATTTGTATGAAAAATTTATTTGTAATGTGTAAAAGTGTAATATTATTAAAAAAAAAAAAAAATTATTCAGAATATATTTTTAAAAAAATTTTATTTAAAATATAGTTATATAATTTTATATTTACTATCTGAAAAATTTTATGAAATACAGAAAAAATTTCTAAAATAAAATAATTTATATTTAAAAATTTACTTAGAAATATGTTGAAAAATTTTTTTACTTACTAGCCGATTATTCTCGCATGTAGCTGTGATAATTCTAATATCTTCCCATTCATATCTGGGGTGATTATCTTTTCCTTAAAATCCGTAAAATTTGTTGGTCTTGGTACCGGTTTTAATGGCTCCAAAAATTTTTCTAGCGTCAATGTGAATGATTTGGCGTCTATTATAAAATGGTTAATGCTTAATATTAACCGTGCCCAATAAAAAGCAAGGTCTTTATCGGCGTACACTTGCTTTAAAATAGTTTTGTATGAAGCAAGCTCCAATTCTTCTTTACACTCTGAAATATTTGTTTCTATGGTGCCGATTTTTTGTAAATATTTCAGAGGTTCCGATAACTTTATTTCCCGATCTCTTACGAAATGTTTTTAATAATTCGTCATTTGTCTTTACTCTACTATATCTATTTTCTAATAGAGAAAAACCCCCTTCTAATGCTTTCCTTTTCTTGTTTGCTAAGTTTTTATATTTTTCTTGTGATTCTTTATCACTGGCAATCACGATTTTTTCACCGTGATTCGCACTGTTCTCTGTGGCACTATTTTTGTTTTCAAAGTCTATGGCAGTTGTTTCCATATAAGTTTTTAATTTGTCTATTTCAGCTTTTGACTCTTCTTCTTTTGATGGGTTTGGTTTTTCTAAGAATTCTTCCACCCACTACATATCGATTGTCTTATTTATTTGTTCCTTTTTTACTTCTTCTTCTTCTAGTGGAACTTGTACTTTTAGCACTTCTTATTCTGCTGGCACTTAAACATTTTGCACCGGTTCTTCTTGCACTTGTTCCGATGGCACTTGTACTTTTCCACTTCAAAACAACAAAAAAGCAAGTTAAATGATACGCACGATTTGATTTTTTAACTTAAACTGAAAATGTTGTAAAAAGAAAAAGAAAATATTTCGAAGGAAATTTGTAGAAGTAGTAATGGAAGGGGCATTTTCTTGTAAAATTATCTACCAATTCGAGGCAGGTACTACTTACAAGATGGTCGTAAAAATGGGAAAAAATGCCGATGTTAAAGATATTGTAGAAAATTTTAGAACAAAAACATCTAATTTGAGTAATAAGTTTGAAAAATCTAGAGAAGAATCAATTAATAAGTTTTATTGCAAGAGAATGCACTTATGGAAAGATAAAAGAAAGTAATCAATACGCATACGCTGCTGGAGTGTTAAAGGAACAAATTAAAAAAAAACGTCTGGTGACTTGCTTGGGAGAAGGTCTATAGTCAACATGTCTTTAATGTTTTTTTTGCGCTTACACTTCTTACCAAATATATTCTCTCTTGTAGAAGTAGTGGTGGTGCTGATCATTCAAGATAAGTAAGGTAACAGGTATATGTCCGCTATGTATTCTGACCGCTTCTATACGAATAATATTGTTTTCCCTTTTTTAGCCGACAATCGATTTTCTTTAAAAAAATTTTTCTTGCAATTTGTAGACTATCCTTTTTATATTTATAATATTGTTCTCTCTCTCTCTCTCTCTCTCTCTCTCTCTCTCTCTCTCTCTCTCTCTCTCTCTCTCTCTCTCTCTCTCTCTCTCTCACAAATCGATTTTGACCCAAATTTTTCTTCTCCTATAATTAAAAAAGGTATATAAGGATAGTAGCGAAACTATTATTCGTACACATAGTATTTTGTATTGATGGCGAATAAAAGTTTAAATTTTAAGTGCTAAGTGATTTTATATAGAGAAAGAGAAACCATGAGAAATATTGCTGAAAACAAATTTCGTGCGGTTATTGTTCGGATTATTAATTATTTAACTTGGGCAAGACAGTGTTACGCTATAAAACGTAAACGTAATTCAACGTGGCACCGAAAAATTCAGCGTATACCTCGTTTTTATTTTAAATAAACAATTCAATTTTATATTATCATGCGTGTCATTGCGTATGATCGCACGTTTGTACAATTCATTAAAAAAAAATCAGCTTGCTGTATTAACAGCAGGAGAATATCTGATATCAAAAAATCTGCATGATGCCTATGTAGTGCAGGATCTGATTAATAAATATAACGAAAATCGTTGTAAGTATAGGAGTTTTTAAAATTATTAATCGTATTAAATTTCTTTATTAAAAATACATTCCAAAAATATCAAGTTGGCTTCGGAACTTAGGGGACTCCGTATTTAATGGTGTTCGCAGGAAAAAGCCGAAATATTTATTAGAAATTCTTCATGAAAAATATTTACTATATTTTTTTATTATTCAAGAAAATCGTAATTGTAATTTACCTCAATTAACGTTCTATTTGTTTAATAATAATAATTTTAGTTATTTTCAAATATCTTTCTTACCTAATCGCTTACATAAAATTTTTTTGACTTATTTCTTTGTGTATAAAAACTATATTCGAAAAATTTATCATTTTTAGCAATTTCAAATGAAAATTTTTCATGCGTTTTTTAAAAATAAAAGTCATTTTTTTGTAAATACTTTAAATGTTACTATTCAATCGATTCTTTGTTGGTTTTATATTTTATTTACTATCTTAAGTTGCAAATATTTAAATATTGTAGTATAATAATAAATATTATTTATATTATTATTAAAAATAATAGCTTAAATTTTTCCATATTTGAATAATTTTAAATAATTTCAAGTAGAAATTTTCAAAAATAAAATTCGTTAATTAAAATAACTTTGAATGTTATTTAATAAAAAAAATTAAGATAAAAATATAAAAATTATTATTATTTTTATTGTATATCGACGGTCGCGGGGAAAAAGGTGTCATTTCATTTTTGGTTGTAGAGAGGTGTCATTTCAATTTTGGTTAAAGAAAGGTGTCATTTTATTTTAGGGTGAAAAAGGACTTTCGTTTCTTTAAGGAAAAGTGCCATGCCAAAAAATTTTTTTTTAATTTAATTATGTAGCAGACCCCAAAGGAGATTAATCTATTACAAAATTATAATAAATTAAATAAATAAATAAAATATATAAATTAAAAACCATAAGCCTCTTTTTAACCTAAAATGAAATGACACCTTTCATCAACCAACGGTCGCTTGTTATTTGCTCTTTGTCGTTCTTGTTGCGAGGAGATGCCAGAAGGTGACTGTAATCACGAAAACATTTGCGAGCGAGAATTAACGGGTACTCAGATGGCCGATGAATTACGTGAATCTGTTAGCTCGGCTACCGTATACCGGAAATATATATTATTAGGTTGCTCAAAAAGTTTTGAAAGCGGAAACGAAAATACGTTTTTTTTGGTAAAATCACTTTTATTGCTTAGTATAATCTCCCATAAAATCAATACACTTGGTCCAACGGTCTTCCAACTTGGAAGTGACTTCTTGCAAGGCTTGCAAAATACTCCTCTACGACGGCTATAATCTCTTCGTTTGATGAAAAATGCTTCCCACGAAGGAATTTCTTGAGGTGTGGGAACAGCCACAAGTCAGAGGGAGCTAAATCAGGCGAATAAGGTGGATGCTGCAGCAATTCGTACTTTAATTCGGTTACTGTAGTGATGGTTTTTTAAGCTGTGTAAGCGGGCGCATTGTCTTGATGAAAAATGATTTTTTTCTTTTGCAAACCGAGTCTTTTTTTACCAATTTTTTTATCATATTGGTCCAAAAAATAATAATAATATTCAGAATTTATTGCTTTGTCAGTTTAGAGATAATCCACCAACAAAATCCCAAGTCTCATCCATAGTGATGAATCGACGCAGAAAATCCTTTTTATCATTTCGAAAACACTCCAAATGCTGCTCAGAAAGTCGCATTCAAGCGTGAGTCCAGCACGACTCCGACTTTGACGTTATTATTTGTATATTATTGTTATTTCAGTTTCAATAACAAAGAGTCGCATTTTTAAAGATCTAAACATAGATTTTTAAAATATAAGTTTGCAACTAAAAAATGACGATTGATTCGTTTCTTAATTGTTATAAACAAAGTGGCTGTAATTTAAAAAAAAGGTCATTTAGGCTCCTATTGTCCGTAGAGAGTTTTTTTTTCAAATTTTTGTTTCGAACACAGCTACCGTATTTTTTGGTTACATTTTATATAGAGTATGTTTTTCTATCCCTCTAAACAACTTTATATAGGTTTCATTAAGCCCCTAATTAATGTCTAAAATAGCTTTTTTTTGCTCTATTGATTGGACTATTAACACTCCTTTATTAATTTAGATAAAGAATTTTCAATTTATTTCAGAAATTTTTTCCAAATTTATTCTTTAAACGTGGACAATTAAATCATGCTCTAAATATTTTCAATACTGTATTTTAACATCTTTTAAATTATGTAAAATAAAATTCGAAAAAATATTTATAATTTATTTAATATTATATTTTTGGAAAAGTTGCGCAAAAAGTTGTGTCACTTTTGGCTCAATAAAGCGACAAGAAAAGTGATATAAAAAGTGACGCGAAAAGTGACACAAAAAGTGACGCAAAATATTGCATCATAAGTTCCGCGATCATTTTCAGGATGGATGACACGCTTCGATGGTATTGGGTAGGTTTTTTTGCAGGATATGTTTTTAAAAATAAAACAAGAAGCAAGCGGATAGCCCGCCTGATGTGTAAATGACGACGAAGCAAAATTGCGGTACTTGGACGAGTATGAGAAAATTGAAGATATTCGATTGGATCACGAGAAAATTAAAAAAATGCTGGTTTAAGGGTTGTAGCAAAACTTTGTTTGAATTCTTCTTAAGAAAAGTTTGGACAACGTAGTAATTTAAAGCAAACGGAAATCATGGGATTGCGTAAAATTCTATCAAAACTGTCAACTTGTCTAACAACCTGACAAAGAAGTTCTCAGTGTATTACCTGTAAACGATGATATTTTATACGTAAGCTGGCAATTGAGAGAAGAAGCTGTAAAAGCATTAGCTTATACGAACGTCGTCATAGCAGCATTTACAACTGCACAGGTCAGACTGAAATTGTACAAACATATGGCAAAGCTTGATAGGCGTACTTTGTACTGTAATACTGATTCGTGTATTTTTGTAAAAAAGGACGGTTCAGACGAATACGAACCAGCCTTGGAAAATTTATTGTGTAATACGCCGTATGAATTAAGATCTTACGGCCTTAGTGCTTAGATAGATACCATGATGTCTGTGACGCTAAAGTTTTAAGCTTACCGTGCCGTAACACCAACAGGAAATAATTATAAATGTTGCAAAGTTAGGGAGATAAATTTAAATTTTGATGGTATTAATTGCTCATAGACCAAGTATTTTCAAAAAAGCATAGAAAAAAGAATGAGGAAGAAATGAATAAAAGCGAGATATGATTAATTTTCAAATTTATACGATGCACACCTTACCACGAAGTCATAACAAGAGAAGAATTTAAAATTTGTAGCGTTGTCTTGAAAAAAAGACGATATAGTCCAGGCGAGATTGTCGGATGGCCAAAAAAAATTTTTGAAGGAAAAATCTTTACGAGATGACCTTTGTGAAGGGTCCTAAAATAAGGATCTGCAGTTTACCTGGCGAAAAAGTGGTCCTAATTTGTTTAAATCGATTTTATTCAAACAAATTCAGAAAGTTGTTCTTTTTGATTCGGACAAAGTTTTTTTAGATTAATTGAGTGATTTTAAACAAAAAAGTATTTTTATAATTTTTTTCTTAAGTTGACGGTTTTCGAGTTATTAACAAATAAAGATGTTGAGAATCACTAAAATGCTCATTTTTGAAGCTCTGGAACGATACTAAAATTTGAATTTTTTTAGGTTGGCAAAGTTTCAAAGTAAAATTTAGATACTCTTTAATAGAATCCCGAAGAGCGATTTCAAATCACTTTATTTTCAAGTGCTATTTTTCAATTGTTAAGAAGAGGCCGAACTATCTGTCTTTGTCTAATAGCGTTTTTCATCATTAATGTAAACACTATCCGGTATAACAAGAAAAAAATAGCAGCCCCCGCTAGATATTAGTATAATTAGTAAATTTTGTAATAACAACCAAATTTTTTACCGCATAGTTTTTGACTAATTAGAGACCTACTACCCTGGTGAAAAAAATCAGGTGACAAGTCACCTGATTTATCAGGTGATTTATCATGCCAAAATATCATGTATTGATTTTGTTGGTTTTTACACGTTTTAAACCATGCTTAGTCAATTTAGAACAATTTTTGAAAAATTTTTGAAATTTTTGAACTTAGAAATTTTTTTGTGATTTAGTCAAAATTTTTTCTAAGACCAAATTATCTAAAAAATTTTCTAAGTTCAAAATTTTCCAAAATTTTCAAAAATTGTTCTAAATTGACTAAGCATGGTTTAAAATGAGTAAAGATCAACAAAATCGTTACATGATGTTTTGGCATGATAAATCACCTGATAAATCAGGTGATTTATCACCTGATTTTTTTTAATAGGGTAGCAATCTAGAATATAACCTATCTTTTTTTGGTAGGTCTCTAATTATTCAAAAACTACGCAGTGAAAAAATTTGGTTGTTATTACAAAATTTACTTATTATACTAATATCTAGCGGGGGCTGCTATTTTTTTCTTGTCATACCGGATAGTGTTTAAATAAATGATGAAAAACGCTATTAGACAAAGACAGATAGTTCGGCCCCTTCTTAATTAAGCGCGTATACGCAGTATCTCCGAGTCCAAGCGTATACAGCTGAATATGTCGTCTGCTAAAGTTCATGTCTTCACTCGCATAGCAAAGGCTTCATATCCTTAAGAGCTAGTAAAGCAATGTAAATGCCAAAAAAGTGTAATACCAAAGCATGTTCATGTAAAAAAGATAATGTAAATTGTGTACCGTTTTGTGGTTGTGTTTTAGATCTGTGTTAAAATATTGTTAATTTTTGGAATATTTATAAATAAAAGTTTGAGTAAAAAAAATATATTTGCAAAATTCTAATATTTTTTTGATTAAATATTCATATATTTTTCAATGCGTATATTATATATAGTAAATTATAAAAATACAAGTAACTAACAAAATCTTAACTACAGAATATTTTGAACCATAAGTTCCTTATAAATTATCTTCCAAAACGTATAACAACTTGGAAATCAGCGATACGCTCTGCGCGAGTTAAGACATGAACTTTAGCAGCCGACATACTTAGCTGCATACGCTTGGACTCGGAGATACTGGGTATACGCGCTTAATTAGCAATTGAAAAATAGCACATAAAAATAAAGTGATTCGAAATTGCTTTCCGAGATTCTATTAAAAAGTATCTAAATTTTACTTTAAAACTTTGCCAACCTAAAAAAATTCAAATTTTAGTATCGTTCCAGAGCTTTAAAAATGGGCATTTTAGTGATTTTCTACATCTTTATTTGTTAATAACTCGAAAACCGTCAACTTGAGAAAAAAACTATAGAAATACTTTTTTATTTAAAATCACTCAATCAATCTAAAAAAATTTTTTCTGAATGAAAAAGAACAACTTTCTGAATTTGTTTAAATAAAATCGATATAAACAAATTGGGACCACTATTTCGCCAGGTAAACTGCAAATCCTTATTCTAGGACCCTTCACAAAGGTCATCTCGTAAAGATTTTCCCTTCGAAAATTTTTTTTGGCCACCCGACAATTTCGCCTCGACTATATCGTCTTTTTTTCAAGACAAGGCTACAAGTTTTAAATTCTTCTCTTGTTATGACTTCGTGGTAAGGTGTGCATCGTATAAATTTGAAAATTAATCATATCTCGCTTTTATTCATTTCTTCCTCATTTTTTTTCGATGCTTTTTCGCAAATACTTGGTTTATGAGCAATTTAATACCATCAAAATTTATTTTCAATAAATTTAAAAAATTTAAAGTTATCCCCCTAATTTTACAACATTTATAATTGTTTCCTGTTGGTGTTACGGTACGGTAAGCTTAAAACTTTGGAGTTACAGACATCATGATATCTATCTAAACACTAAGGCCGTAAGATCTTAATTCATACGTCGTATTACACAATAAATTTTCCAAGGCTGGTTTGTATTCGTCTGAACCGTCCTTTTTTACAAAAATACACGAATCAGTATCACAGTACAAAGTACGTCTATCAAGCTTTTCCATATGTTTGTACAATTTCAGTCTGACCTGTGCAGTTGTAAATGCTGCTATGACGACGTTCGTATAAGCTAATGCTTTCACAGCTTCTTCTCTCAATTGCCAGCTTACGTATAAAATATCATCGTTTACAGGTAAAACACTGAGAACTTCTTTGTCAGGTTGTTGGACAAGTTGACAGTTTTGATAGAATTTCAGGCGATCTCATGATTTTTGTTCGTTTTAAATTACTACGTTGTTCAAACTTTTCTTAAAAAGAATTCAAACAAAGTCTTACTACAACCATTAAATCAGCATTTTTTCAATTTTCTCGTGATCCAATCAAATATCTTCAATTTTCTCATACTCGTCCAAGTACTGCAATTTCACTTCGTCATCATTTACACACCAGGTGGACCATTTGCTTGCTTCTTGTTTTATTTTTAAAAACATATTCACGTATTCTGCAAAAAGACTACTTTTTCGCCTGGTAAACTGCAGATCCTTATTCTAGGACCTTTTACGAAGGTCATCTTGTAAAAATTTTCCCATCGAGAATTTTTTTTGCTCACCCGCCAATTTGTTTCTCTATCCTTTTCTCTTCTTTTTGGTTATAAGAGCGAAACAATTTTGACTATAAAAATATTGAATAAAAATTTATTTTATAAATAATAATATATATATTAATTTTTATTAATAAAAAAAAAAGAATCATCAATAGCTTTTAAGAATACGCTAATACCCCCCACGGTGATTAGCTTATACTTTCTTATTTAGCTAATTGACGCAGAAAATAAGCTTATTTCCGCACACGTGTAGAATGAGCTAATAAAAACACGTGTGCCCACGCCGCCGTCGCCCCCTTGACACTGATACTGCCACTACCACCACCACAATTTAAAAAAAAAAATTAAGTGGGCTTTCAACATAAAAAGTATAATACTTGTGGCTTTTTCATTCAGTATTAAAAATGGATACAAGATGTAAACATCCCTTTACGTGTACAATTTTGAGGCCCACTATGTGCGGGCAAACTGTTTTTGTAAAGCGATTTTTCTCCAGCTTGCCACAAATGTGCGATGTGAATTTCGATCGTATTCTTCTTTACTACGCCGAGTGACAAGAAGCATATCGTAACGAATTCAAAGTAGGTGGAAATCAACGCATCGAGTTTCGGGAAGGTTTACCGCAAGTTAGTGACTATTCCAATGGCAATGATAAGAGAAAATTACTCATACTCGACGATCTGATGCACGAATCATGGAATAATACGGTACTTAATTTATTCACAAAAGGTTGTCACCATAAAAATAGCAGTGTTATTTTCATTACACAAAATATTCTTTATAGGGGGCCAAATCAACGTGATTTATCGTTGAATTCAAATTATATCGTATTGTTAAAAAATTCGAGAGATCGCGCGCAAATACAGATTCTCGCTTGACAAGTTTATCCTGAAGACCCATAATTCTTGCAAGAAGTCTACATCGATGCCTGTAGTCGGCCATTTAGCTATCTTCTATAAGATTTGAAACAAGATACTCCAGACGAATTTCGCTTTTGCACCGACATACTTCTCGATGACAAGTTGCACTATGCTTACTTGCCTAAATTTTTATCAAGATTCAGGTAAACATGAATAAATGAAAAGAAAGAAGCATCTGTAGTCAAGAAGCAGTCTTCAAATAGCGATGGCTGGAACAACATCGATGGTCCCATTCGTAACAAAAAAAGAAAAACAAGGAGGTGGAAAGAAAAAAAAAATCCTTGAAGTCTACCGCTTGCTGTATGCCTGGGAAATTATATTTGAGAAAACACGTTCCACTTTTCAATGCTCTGTGTTTGGAGATATTTCACATATCGCAATACATATAGATACATTGATGTAATACAAAAGATAGTTTATGCATACAACAATACAGTACATTCAAGTATAAAAATGAAATCTTCAGAGATTGATTTATATAACGTGGCTGAGGCACGAGCGAATCTACAGAGGCGCGCTCTTCAGCAAAGAAAAAATCAAAGGTAAATAAAAGACCGTACGTGACGATCAGTCGCTCTAAGGGAACCTTCGCGAGAGGATTCGAGAAGAATTATAACGAGGAAATATTTAAAGTCGAACGTTTTTTTATCAGGCAAAATATTTATACCGATGAGTTGCAAGATTAACAAGGAGAGGACATTGAGGGTTTTATTATATAGAAAAATTGACTTCTGTAGGATCACAGCGACTGCTGGGAGATTAAAATTTTAAGATTGAACGCGTTCTTCAGACCAAAAAAAGCAAAAATAAGAAACAACTATTTGTAAAGCGGAAAGGATATTCAGATAAATTCTGAATATCCTTTCCGGAAGAGATAAATAAAGGACACGAGGCGCTTGAACATTAGAAGCTAGAACTGACTGAGTTTCAGAAAGGTTATTACATCTTAAACAGGATTTGCAATTACGAAGAGCCGCACTACACAACTTTCAACAGCAAAATCCGTCGAATTTTTCGTTTTAAAGATATTGTCCACAGAGAAATAGGCACTTTTGTCACTTCCAACTCAGGAACAAGTATAAATGTGGGCAATGGACCAGCTAGTTTAGCATGGACCATACCCGATCAGCTTGACATTTACACATATGCGAACGTTATGCAGTGGATGATACAGAAACGGCAATTTTACGCATTGCAGCCCTGGAAAATTCAAAGTACCAATTCGGATCAACCGTTGTCAAACAGTTTGCACCGATTCAATACATACCTCTACTACATCATACCGTTCAAAATATTGTTATCGATATAAGAGATCAACATGGATGTAAAATACCATTTGAGTATGGAACGCTGACGGTTACGCTTCATTTCAAGCGTAGTCGTTAATCGCATAGCAATATGAGTTATTATATTCATTACTGCGACGAGCAAGCTGGTGGGGGTGGAAGTGGTATTAAAAACGTTGACTCTGGTTCAACGTTTCAAAGAAGCTCTGGAATTAGTAGTTTTCTCGGAGGATTATTTAAAAAAATTGTGCCATATATTGCCAGTAAGGCCAAAGCGGTAGGCAAAGAAGCCGTCCGAACAGGTTTGAACTGTTGGACGACGTGTCGAATAAGAGAGCAAATTTTAAAGAGTTTCTCAACACGTGTGTTTGAGAGTCGGGTCGAAATTTAGAAAGAAAAGCTGCTGATAAAATTTCCGATATTATGAAAGATAGTGGATATAAAGCTGTTACTACTAAGCGCAAACAACAGTCAACGCGAGCTCATGTTCCCGTACACAACGCATTGAGAAAAAAAAGAAAGAAGAAGACAAAGAGAAAGACAAATAAGCGTGGTATAGACAAGAAAAAGAAAACATTGAGGCGAAAGAAGAAAGTATTGAGAAGCGTATCCGACATTTTTGGACCTAAATAAATCATCGAAAAGAAAAAAAATGGTTTTCCTTTACGCGTGCAGTGATAAAGGTATAAAGAGCGAATTAGATATTTTTACTCTTCCTCCAACGCAAACATCGATTGAAAGCAGTTCTTTTTTCTTCTACAAACCTGTATCATCTTTCAGTAATGAAAGCGATTCACCTTTAGAATTTTGGTTCCTAGTTCGAACGAGCTTACATCGATATAGCGCATACAATGTTACAAGTAAGCGTGTAAATTATACTCGTGGGAATCGACGCCTAGAATGTAAAAGTTGCTCCTATTAACAATTTCTTATATTCGTTGTTCGAACAAACAGACATCTTTTTTAATTCAAAGCTATTTTCACCTCCAAACAACGCTTATCCTTACAGAGCTTACATCGAAACGCTTTTATATTACGTTTCTCTTTCCTTAACATCACACCTAACCTCCGCACTTTGATATACGGATACAGCAGGATGTATGGATGAATCACCAGCAATTTATACTGGAACAGCTGGGGCCAATGTCGGTTATCGAATTCTCCAATACTTTTCAGCTGGCGGTGAAGTTGTCGATATGATTGGCCACCTCCATTGCGATGTATCAAGGTAAATTTTTGGTAAACGGTGTTGAGATGCGAGTAAGGCTCGTTCGTAGCAAGGACGCGTTTCGTTTAACGGATATCACCGATGACGAAAAATTTTCAGTACGCATCAGAGGAGCGATGCTAATCGTCCGTCGAGCTAAAATAAGTCCAGTCGTACTATTGGCTCATGCTAATGCTTTGGCTAAAACTACTGCAGAATACCCAATAACAAGAGTGGAAGTCAAATCATTCACTCTACATAGTGGAAGTTTAGGAGATACCCTAGATAATATTATATTGGGCCAGTTGTCAAAAAGGATCATCATAGGTTTAGTGAGTAGCCGAACCCTTAACGGCAATCGACAATTCAACTTTGTATTAAATCTTTTCAACTTTCAACATTATTCTATCGATTTTCTCTCTCTTTATGTTAATGGAGTACGAATACTAAGCAAACCCCTACAGCCGAAATACACAGGGAATAATAAACTCTATGTAGACGCTTATCACTCGCTATTCTCCCGTACTTGTATACATTTTCTCAACGAGGGTATCGAAATCAGACGAACCACTAATTCACAAGGTTACTGTCTCTTTGCATTCACTTGACGCCTGATTTGTCGGCTCATCTTTCATCACATTGGAGTTTTATTCGCTCGGGTGCTCTACATATTGAAGTTCGCTTCGAGCAGGCGCTTAGGGAAACAATTAATTGCATTGTTTACGCCGAATTTGATAACCTACTAGAAATAGACTTGAACAGACAAATCATAACGGATTTCAATGCCTAAGGTGGAGGGAGAAAATGGTGAGAGATACATTATAATACTATTTAGCTCATCTCCTATTGCTTCAGTTGCTTCTCACTCTTAACTGTAGCACACACGCACTCGCGTTCTTGACAGAATGGATCATGTAATAAATATTTAAGGCTTAAGAGATAAAAATAATAAATTTTTACCCAAGGAAATGACAGTAGTTTCTCTACAAGAACAAGTCATTGGTCATTAGATAATGGCACCACCCTACGAGTTTGATAATTCACCAGAAGATATAAGAACTAGTGACGATTACGTGTCGTCACGTCTACACGGTTTACAGTGGTTCGATGGTGATATTACTTTACGCAAATTACAGTATCGTTTTTACAACATAGCAAGAAATGCTGTAAGAATTTATATCGGAGGTGTTGAAAAGACTAGATACATAGAATCTATTATGACACGTAACGTTATAAATATAGAGGATTACACTGCTTTAGGCTTAACCGACTTACGAAGACAGTTTTCTTCCCAGAAAGTATGCCGTTTTCACGCTTGCCAAGAAAACCTCCATAAAAAGGAGAACTGTGCTATGCAGAGATCACATCTGTTGAAAGAGTGGCTCTATTCACTACCTCCTCAAGAATCTCAACAAAATTTGCCCAAAAGAAGTAGTAAACTATTCTATGACTCTCTTCAAAAACTTGCTAGTAGACGATGACGACGACGATAAAACCATAGAATACACGAGTGATTATGAGAATTGTAGTTTAACACAGGAAAATAATACAAATAAACACCAGCCAGATAATAAGGGCCCTGGAAGGGCTGAACGCGAAAATAATTGGCGTATATGCAGCAGATTGAATTTCGAATGTAATGATGACACCAATCGCCATAGTGTGTAATGCCGATGATCATACAAAACCTATTACGCATTGGGTGGCCATGCATATCGATAAAAATGAATACGGAACGTATTCCGATATTTATGGTTTCCCACCAGTATCAAAATACCATCTAGAAAGACGCAGAAGAAACTATAAAGTTTTTAGATGGAGCACCAAGAAACTACAAAGCATCGATTCGACGTGTTTCGGCCAGTATACTATTATGTTTCTATATTATATTGTAGCAGTGCTAGTTTACGCGCGTTTTGGAGCTTCTTTTTAAATAACACAAAAAAAAATGATGAAATAGCTGAAAATTTTTATAAAAGAATTTTAAATAAAATTAAAACGCAAAAGATGTAAGCGGGCAATCACATTCGCCAGAGAACTGTTTTCGACATTCAAGTTTTCGTAATCAAACATGTACTTTTAGGTTAAGTTACTCATAATAATATCCTAATCACCCTAGCGGAAAAAAAATCAAGAAAACTAAAGAAAACAGTTTATTACAGCAAGTAACAGCAGAAAAATGTCGGATTGCTACAAAGACAACAGTTAATAACTGTTTTTTTCAGTTATCTGTCAATATTATCAATTTTTTACAGTTATGTTCCGTTTTCTTCACTTTTTACGTGTGAGAAAAAAATATTTTTTCAACTTTCTTCACTTTTCTTTCGTTTAAAATAGTTAATAACTGTTTCCTTCAGTTACCCGCTGATATTATCAGTTTTCTCTAGTAATGATCTGTTTTGTTTACTTTGTACGCAGAAAGAAATTATTTTTGTTTAACTTTCTTGATTTTTTTTCATTTTAAAATGTTATGTAACTGTTGTCTTTAGTTTTCTCTAGATTTTTTCACTTTTCAACAGTTGTGTTTAGAATATAACTGTTTTCTGCAGTTTCCTCCAGATTCCTTCACTTTTGAACAGTTATGTTCTGAATATTACTGTTTTCTGCCGTTCCCTCCAGATTTCTTCACTTTTTAACATGTGTGTTCGGAATATAACTGTTTTCTGCAATTTTCTTCGGATTTCTTCACCTTTTCAATGGCTTTTATATTTGAAAAAAAATGTTTAATAAAAATGAATATAATTGTTGATAATTGCAGATAATTGCATAGAACTGTAGAAAACTGATGAAAACTGAAGAAATCTGAAGAAATCAGAAGATAACTGTTGTCTTTGTCTCAATTCCGACATTTTTCAACAGTTAATTTCCGTTTTCTCCAGTTTTTACCTATTTTCTTTAGTATTTTCCTGATATTTTCAGTTATTAACTATTGTCTGCATTTATTTTTTTCCGCTAGGGCAAATGTATGTTTTCAATTTAAGCATAATCAATGTCAATTTTTGGAATTTATATATTTGTATAAATTTCATTTTGTGTAAGCATAAAAATATGTTTATAATAATTTACCTTCTTCTATTTTCCCCCTTCCATCCTACTCACCCATAATAGTATATGACTGATTCCATTCAGATTCATGCAGGCCGTCACGGATCGAAATTTTTTTTTGTCTGGAAACTATGTGAATGCCTTTTAATACTCAAGAAAAGATGCGGAGACTCCGAAATACGGCTTAACGGCAGGCCGGAGTAGAACCTGATACCGACCGAGTAATAATTGAGTTGTTTGTTATTTACTGAAGTATTAATCGGTGTATCTTAAAAATAAAGGTTGATCGCAATAGATATTATTATTATGAATATCTATGCACAAGAAAAAAAAAATCTACCGATTTGTTTTTGAGAAAAGTAAGGAACGCCGAAATAAAAGATTATGTTTATAATATTTTCGCGTTCCTTACTTTTCTCAAAAACAAAGCGATAGATTTTTTTTTTCTTGTGCATAAATATTTGTAATAATAATATCTATTGCGCTTAACCTTCAATTTGCAGATACACCGATTAATACTTGAGTAAATAACAAAAATGCCAATTAAACAAGGACAGCGAATCCGGCCTGCTCTTAAAAAATTTTTTTCGCGATGCCATAGCCTATTTTGTGTTGAATGTTAAAATGAAAGGTGAAAAAATGAAAATGAACCTCCATATTCAAAATGTCGTATCTCCATCAATTTTTGACTTATCAAGCCGTATTTTTTTTTCAAATGTGAGAAATTTAGCCTACTTTTACATCACATTATTATTTCATAGATACAAATTAATGAAAAACAAAGAAAAAACGATTTTTTTTTCAACGTGATTTTATCAAAAACTATTTTTTTTCTCTTTGAATTTTAATGTTTTTAAACATAAAAAAAAAAACTACTTTTTAGGGTAGGTCAGAATATGCTATTTTGCGTTATTTTTTTTTTTAATAAATTTTTTAAATTTTATTCAGTTTTTTTCAATTATAGAGTATTAAGACCATGTCCTCTTCCAAGAATTGTACTCTTTCACTATTCGTTTACTTTTTAATTTATAAATATATTGTTAATGTTTAAAAAGACCTTCAAAATAAGCCATTGGTCAACTTTTTTGGTCAATTAGAACAAAAGTTATAGCAATTTTAAATTAAAAAATATGTTTAAGAAGAATAAATAAATTTTCATTAATTCAATTTAGATTTATGAATTTACATTTTCCCATTCATGCAATGAAGTTCTAGAAGTGCACCCAAGATTATTCAGCTTTCCGACAATGAATTTTTTGTATTCCCTTGACTTCTTTTGCATTTCGTTGCCATTCAACTTTTTTTTGTTTGTCGGAAAATTTCTAACTCTTCTTTGCTTAAAAAGAGAATATTGATAGATGGAGTGAAAAGTGAGACATAAGTCGCGAAATCCTTTGCATTTCTAATAAATTCTGCACTTTGCTTGGACGAATTGTGCACTGTGGCATAATGTTTAACTATACCTCCTATTCCATCTCATGCACCTTTTCCATGCCCGGTTGCAGAAAATAACCATTTTCTTTTTTCTTTAGAATTCCGAAACTCATAAAATTGGTATCTATTTTTGAAATGACTGGTAGCTCTATCCGAAATTATTATGATTTCTTCTAATTCTTGCAGAATGTGTTTTTGCTTTACATTCTCTACAATTGAATTTATAGCCATTAAAGCATGAAAAGAATCATGTTTTGTATTGTCACAAACTGTGACATAACTGACCGTCAAATCATTTCCAAAATAGCATACCGATGTAAATATGGATATTTGATTTTTGATCCAGTGATAGCTTTGTACTTCATTTTGTAATAAGACCGTCCAATTTTCGGCAAAATCTACGTGAATGACTAATTGGAACTAGCTTTTTTTTACTAAAATTTTTGCTTCTCGAATAGCAATACGTTGAATTTCTTTAATCATTTTATGACTACTCACGGTGAGAACATATTTTCTCAATTGTATCAAGAAGTTTTCAATGGTACTAGTTTTAATAAGTCAATCTGATTTTTTCCAAACACTATAAGTTATTTCTTTATAAAGATCTTCTTCCGTCAAGGAAATGATTCCCAAATCAATAGTTTCTTCATTTGGGCTTTTTCTACAGTCCCCCAGTACACATTTCATATCATCCTTAGAGCAAAATGAAGAAGAAAATATATTTGATTCAATTTTTGAAATGTCATGTTTATTGTTTGTATTATAGTTTCTTAAAGCTAATAACATAAGTCCCAAATTTTCGCAATAAATACAAAGACACTTATCATTGGGTGGATGAGGTATAACCCATTTTAGTCAAGGCATAGAATGTCGATTTGCCAATTTTCTTTTCCATTTGGGGATTTTCTTTTTTAAACAATTCAAACATTTGTTTCATACTTCGCGTAAGAAAGCGCTTAACTTTTTTGGTTTTGATACCATTTTCGTTTACGGATATTGTATTATTTTTATTTGCACTTTTTCGAACGCAATTAAAATCATCATTTAAATAATAGTCTTCGACTTTTAACACAACTTCCCTATCCAATGAATGGCCACTATAATTTTCAGGCTTCTTATAAACATCTTCATTATTCACAAGTGAGCGAGCTTGATCAATCATGTACGTAGTTACGTCTGGCAGAACTGATAATAAATATTCTTATGAGGAATTAGTTGGTATAAGGGTTAATAGTCGAACTTTTTCGGAAAAACTTGAATAATTTTTTAAGGCAATTTTAATATTTTCGAGCCATTTATCACATGTCTTACATTCAATGCTTCCACTCAATTTAGGTAAAACCGTTATATCAAGAAAATTTCATAATTTCACTAGCTACTTGAGAATCGAATGCATCATTCATTTGCTTTCTCTTCCATACGGCATACTATTCTTGCATCTTCACATTAACAGTTTCAGGCATCTTGATAGGTGAAACCTTCAAATTCAAATTATTTACGGTTTCATTAAGCTCATGCACCACAATCTCGCTGTCATTAAGTTGACTGCTTGAATTAGATCCAGAAGGTGTAACATTCTTCACTTCTACTAAAAATAATTTATAACATCCAACGCAAACTGTATCTTCTTTAGATAACAAAATTTTAGGATACAAGCGCTGCAAAGATTCCGTTATTTGGACTAATTCTCTGAATGGGTTTTTAGAGGAATTGTAGATAGCTTTCATGTGCCTTTTTTTCAAGTCCTTGCATTTTATCTTAGCCAATGATGCTATCGCAATTAACTCAAAATCTTTTATTAAAGCGAAAAAAAGATTATGAAAGTTAGACGATTTGTTATTCAATTAGATCTCTTCTTATGTACTGTGATGACCTGTATTGCTAATGAGTACACTGGGACCGCGACTTTGCTACCTAGCGGCGGCATGCACAAACTACTTTCAAATTGAATTTCACTCGCAGGCGCGTAATGAAAATTGAATGAATGATAATTTATTTTTCTTTTTGAATATATTTTTAAACTTAAAATTTCTAAAGCTTTTGTTCTAATTGACCAAAAAAGTTGACCAATGGCTCATTTTGAAAGTCTTTTCAAACACTAACAATATATTAATAAATTAAAAAGTAAACGAATAATGAAAGAGCCCAATATTATTTTTTCCTAAAGTTACAGCGTAATAAAGATTGTACTTAATTTCAGCTTTTATGATTGTTCAATGTTTAAAAAAAAAAATTGAAGCACAATCTTTATTACGCTGTAACTTTGGGAAAAAATAATATTTTGATATGCTATAGGTACTACTTCGAAAGGATTTGAGATTAGCTTTGATTTTACAAGAGTTTTAAGCTTCCAGCTATCAATTCTATAAATATTTAAAAATATAGTAACTTTTTTAGTGATTTTCTTTTCTTGCATGTATCTAGGGAAATATCGAGAGTTTGTGACTATAACTTTAGCTTTTTCCATATTTTGTCATATAAAAACATATCCCGAAGTTTGAGCAAAATCCGTGATCCGAAGATGTGGCACGTTGTTTCTAACCAATCATGATTTGAATTTCACCATATCGTACGGCACCAGATCTATCAGCATTGATGAAAGACCACAACCAAACGAGATTCACGACTCCAAGGAAGAAGAAGAAATACCTGGACAATCGCTTTACAAAAAGAGAAAAACTTTTAATCATCCACCAGGTATAGTCATGCAACAGTCAACATATTTAGGTCTTCGTCAGCAAAGCGTCTTGGTAGATCTTCTATTGAACGATTTAAGCGAACGGGTCGGTAAGGTCAATCGTACTATTGATCACATAATGAACTTTTTAAAAAGTAAGCTTAGACAAGAAGAACTGGATAACGCAAAAGTGATTTTTAATGACTATAAATCATTTGAACGATATTATTCAATTCTCAATAACGAATAACAAGATTATGTCATAGAGAATATGGTAGATGATACGGATCATTATGAAAGCTTGTATTTAAAATTTGTTTGATCTGAAATTTTAACGTTTAGTTTACCTATGATTGCAAAAGGTTTGCGAGATATAATGATTCCTGTATAGAAGAAATGTATGTTAAAAAATAAATAAATTACTTTAATGCTATGAATAACTTTATTTCTTACTATGAATACAATCACCCTTCCCAATCATCCTTTATTTATTTTATGAACATTGCTCGAAACAGACATGGGACAATGCGCAGGTAAGATTGCTTCATTACGTTCTACAAACAGCGAAATAAAGAAAGAACGATACAAAGAGTATTATAAAAAAGGAACAGAAAAATAATAATAAAAAAGATAACACCAATGAAAATATCTATTTAAATAATAACTTTTCACAATAAATTTCGCGAATAGTCTCTTATCATATTTGTATAAAACACACTCAGTGCTATGGATCAAAACAGCTCCAGCTTTGACAAAACACCTTTACTACAAGGTGATAAAAAAAAGAAGGAAAATCAACCATCATATACCTGGAAACAATATTCTGAAAAAGTCTAAACCAATACCTACTCTATCCCTGAAAGAAAAGAATACAAAAAATTTTAATTTAGAAATTATATATATATATATATATATATATATATATACATATATATATATTTACATACGGTCCTTTTCAGGACTACCAAAAGTCTCATACGAAGCAAATAACAATTATTAAATGAATCTCTGACACCGATACTTTTTTTTACTATAAATTAAATTTTTCTTTTTTTTATATCAATACTTTCCATTAAAATTTTGTACAACTTATAAAATTATATCATTTTTTTTTTATTTCGCGCTGTACCACCCTGTGTACGCTATAACATTCCTCAGGTAGGGGAGGACAAGAGACCATAAACGCTATAACACCCCTCAGACACCGCAGGGAATGAGACAGGGAGGGGAAAAATTCTATATAGGTTACGCTATACCACCCCATGTATATTATAACACTACTTATACAGCTAGGAGAGTAAGACGGGCGGGTGGAAAAAAATCGATGTCTTGCAATACCTAGCTACTACTCACAGTAATATTTATAAATTTTTAGATTATAACCATGTCAAAAATTGTGTTAAAAATTTTTTATTATACTGTTTAATTTTCAAAATTGTTAAAATGCAAGCAAATCGGGAATTATTTTTAAATGTATCTTTACATATTTTGTTATTTTTATTCACATTAGGTATTAATAACTTTTCTTGTCTTCAGTGAATACAAAGAGCGTTGCTTGAAGAATATCGTTTTCAAATTCATACAAAGGCCATATCAAGTTTCAAAAGTTTTCGATTAATAAAGCCCATTTTCAAAAGAGCAGTGGTGTTTAGATACACCTACCAACGAAAACATCATCTTGGTCATCGATAGTCTCATCAATTACAATTACAGACAAAACATATTCTTGGTCTAGCATTTAGTGTGACACATTCTAGAAAACATATCACATTTCTGTAATTTTGAATAGTTCAACAAAATTAGTTTCACACACAGGTAACATAGTTTATATTATTGTTTTTAAATCTATAATAAATTACATTATGATGAAAAGTTCAATGAGTTATGTTTGATTTTAGTTTTTAATTGTAATAAAATCATGTATTACGGACAGAATAATAGACTTTGTAGCAGTCTAACTCTAATACACATATTTTATAAGTAGCTTTGACGTTTGATTTTTGTGCATTATTTTATTTAATATTTTATTTTTATTACAAAATTATTAAAAAACTTTAAAAATTCTTGAAAATATTTATTACATATAATTTTTTTTATGCTACCCTACTTTTACTCATTAAAATTTATTCACTTTGAATATTGTTTTATTGTATTTAATCGTTATATAGATTGCTGAAGATTTTGGTATTAAGAGATAATAATATTTCCAATCCTAACTTATGAATAAACGATGCGTTTAATTGAGTATTTTGCTACGAAGAAAAAATTTGTGAGATTAAACTCTAGTGCGGACAACTCAAGAAATCCACCAAAATATTATACATACAAAGTTACAATAGAAACTTTCAATGTATCGTATTTTAAGGTTAGGTTTGTCGAGATTGATATATAATTTCCAATCCAAGCTCGTAAAAAAATAACAAGTCCAAATGAGTAGTATAGGTACCACTATGGCGCATCACAACAAACCCCCACTCCTCATCCTCCCCAGAGGTGAATGACCTCTGATTGGTATCAGGAGTTGAGTGAGTCATTATGACGTCACGTGGATATATATACATATAATTTAATCTAGAGATGACAAACTTTTTTAATAATATTTATAAAAAATTTATTAATAAAATTTTATTAAACTATTCAAATTAATCAAGAAAAAATTAGAATTAATTTAATTGAACAATAAAATATTTTGCAAATTTAAAAAAAAACGACTTTATTAGGATGAGGTGTAATATTGGTCAAGAAAGAAGAAGATGGTGAGTATACTTTATATTTTTTCGTTTATTGTTTTATAAAATATATAGTGGATACAATTATAGTATATGTATAGTGAACAAAACTTATTTTATAAGTATAGTTTAAAATATTATTTTATAAATATAGTGAATATACGCTTATAATTATTTTACAACTACAAGATAATTTAACGCAGCTACAATTGAATCAACATGAAGCGCTCTGATTTCGTGAAATGCACGAATAATTTCGGTTTTAAAAATACAATTTTCAGGTTCTTTTATTTTATTTTCCACACTTGTAATTAACGACGCAATTATATCATCATCACACTCTAGTACAGCTCGTTTCACAAAGCCCGCACAATATTCATCTATTTGAGATCCATATCGTTCCACGTAGCTGTAGTGAAAGCTATTCCTTGAAAATCGTGTGAGAGTAAACGTACCATTGGATAAAATTCGCCATCTCGTAGTTTATTATATTCAAGACTAACTGAAATTTTTTTCGTCAATGACTTGTTCAAACCGTAGAAAGAATTAAAGATGGGCTGTGTAAAGTTCTTCTTCTGATGCGCCATTTTTTTCCTTTTTTCCTAATAGCTTTCTACGATACGAACGTCGACTGAATGACTGTCATCTTAATGAATATAATCTCGTTATATAAAGGCTTAACACAAGAGACAGTGGAGGGGATAAGGTGATGACTAAGAAAATAGACTCTCGCTACTTCTTTGTAACGAACGTGCTTTTACGGCAAGAAAGTAACAATGATTCCCAGAAAAGCTATCGTCAGCATTATTAATGAACACGTGTCTTGCAGCTGCAGTATTATTTTCTAGCGAATCAGCAAAAAAAATTGTTATTGAATTCCTCGAACTCTGACTTCATTATTTCTTTGGTGAGCGTTACTTTACGAGAAGAAAGTAACAATCATTCCTAGAAAAGTTATCATCAACATGTCTGATCGACACGTGGCTTGCAGCTGCAGTATTGTTTTCTAAGAAACCAACAATAGAATTATTAAATTCCACGAACACTGATCTTACTATATTCTTGGTAACGAACATGACTTTGTGACAAGAAAGTATCAGGTTACAATAACGACAGCTTACCACAACACTTTTGAAAACATCTTATCATACAACAACCATTTCCAGAAAAGTTGTCGTCAGCATGTTTGAACGGTACATAATTTCTGGCTACAGCATCGTTTTTTACTAAATCAGTAGAAAAATTTTTAAGGAATTTCTCGAAACTCAATCCAGATGTCATGTAATCCAAGAACATAATACATAATTGGCCGCACACATCAGATGTTTCACTCTGTAATTGTACCGTATTCCAACGGAATCTATTACAATTACGACGTAGACGGTTAATATAATCTGGTATCAAAGGCGGCATTCCATAACTATCAAAATACCAAGCTGTACCACTACGGTTAACATACATACACACCCAATGCGTTCCGGGTTTTGTATGGCCATCAGTGTTCACTACAATTGCTGTCGGTTTCGTCCACACCTTCGGAATTTGATCTGCTGGGTACACTCCTACAGAGTGGGACGGTATAACCTTCAAAATTTCCATTATCTCCAGGCTGTTCATCGCAAAGAAGTGTTGGTGGTTGAAACACAAATTCAGAATCACGCTCCAAATCTCGTAAAGATAACCATTTTTTTAAACGGTACGCATTGTTTAAAGCGCACGTATATTTTAGATGAGGTGTCTTTACAGCGTGATTGAGACAATACTTATTTAACCAGGGTAGCTGATTAAATGACGGGCAATCTTCATTTGATTCTAAATTTATAATTTCTCGCGCTGTAATACCGTATAAAATTGACCACTTTTGTTTACCTCTCACGTAAATGTTTCTAGCTTTCCGAGTAAGATTGCGCAACGTTTGGTAGAGAGCTTTCTCCGTGACATCACCGTCAAAATAGTCAAGACCATGATGATGTTCTGTAAGCCAATTATTTTCTCTTCTTATGCCTCTGCTTAAAGCGTTTATACGATTTTTCGATGCGATAATCCAATGACCGCTAAAATCATCGTTAAAAGCTACGATGGCGATTTCTTTTGGAACAACTCTGTTATTGCTATCTTTTAAGCACTGAATATCCACGACTACATCCATGATTTAACTTTTTGTCTGACCAATGCAACGATTAAAGCTATACTGAGGAGTAACGGTGATGTCTTTTCATCCGTTAAAATTTGTAAGCGCCATCTATTGATAGCTTTACCCATTAAAATCTACAATTGTTTGTCGTGATGCGTCAATCTCTAAAATGTTATCGTATTCTGCATAAATTATACAATTGACGGTGTCTGTCAGAGGTTCGCTAAATCTGACATCGAGTCTAGCACTTCCATGTTTTATTAAATTCCAATGAGTACATTCATTTGCCGATAAATCGGGTGATATATCAAACGCAAACAGACAGAAACCGTTTGGATACGACTCACGAGTAATTTTATTTCCCTCATTGAGAAAATGGACACCTGTACCGCTGAATAAAGTATGATATGCATCAACGTATAACTTTTTTACTTTGAAATCAGGTTGTAATGGTTTTGAAGGTATTTGAACACCATCAACAAAGAAACATAGAAAATTGATGTTAAAATGATCAAAATTGAACGGATTAAGCATTTGGTCTCCGTTAAACGCCTTGTTTCGAACAAACCCTATGATTATTCTTTTAGGTAACTGTCCTAAAATAATATTATCCAGAGTTTCACCATGTATACCGCTATGCATTGTTACAGCTTTGACTTCAACTCTTGTGAGAGGGTATTTAGCTGTAGCTTTAGAAAGTGCTTTTGCGTGTGCTAATAGCACACCTGGGTTAATTTTTACCCGTCTAACTTAAAGATTAGCTTCTTCTATATGTACGGCAAAGTATCCTGAAGGATCCATGAGGCAAAATCCATCTCGAGAGCGCACTAACCGAACTCTTACTTCAACGCCGTTTAGTAATAACTTTTCTTGATTAAACACATCGGCATGCAAATGCCCGACAAGATCTACAGTTTTTTTTGTGCCCAAATATTCACGCCGCTTAACAAGTCCTTGGTTGTCACTACCCACATCGTCCATTTTACCAGCTGTATCGTCACACCACAAAACGGTTGATAAATGAGAATTTTTAGCAGCAGGGCCATAGTTCAGCAGTGTCTCGATGTATGCTCTGTATGCGTAAGCATTATTTGGAGCTGTCACAGGTTTCTGGTTAAATAGTACATCTAATTGGCTGAATAGTGAGTGCATAAAATTATTCATTGGTGCCACTTTATTGAGTAGTTCTGCAGTCACATTTCCAGGATACTCATCGACAGTGGTGTATAAGCTAACGCGCAAGCTAAGCATAGTATGTGCTAAATCTAAATAATCTTTACCATTTCCAGATATTACAAATTCTATAGGTGCGTCATTAGTTAACGAGGAGATAGACTTATACTGGACCCAATGAGAGCTCTCGATAGTAGTCTGTGTCGGAGGAATGTCGAATAGGAGCAATTCCGATTTCATGCACTCACAAGACTGTGTGTGTAAAAACGCCATTTTTTAATCGAAAATATCTCTTGTCGTTCGTGCTTTTTTACTTTTTCGAGAATTTTTCTTTTTTTTCTGGTTCTATTTATTTTCTTTTTTACTACCTTATTCCTATTATTTTTTGTGCTGCACCGTTTAATCTTTCTTCGAGTGCTCTTAACACTGACACGACCGTCATCCAACTGCAAAGCAGACAGATAACGCTGTTTCTTATATCCAGATCCTTCCATCAATTTATCCAGTTTCTCTTCAGCCTTTCTTTTAAGATTTGTGCCAGACTCTTTTATACGATTTCGTAGAGATTCTTTGATTGGAGTATTCTGTGTTGCAACGTCAGATAAAACGTTCACACCGGTACGCAATGCCTCTTTTCCCACAGCTTTAGCACCACGGGTGAGTAGCGGTAGTTCACGACGAAACAACCCAGCTAGAAAACTTCCTACACCACCATGCCCTCTTTGATAGGGGGCTCCAACGTAAAGGCGTCCGATACCCCTACCATTTTTACCACCACCACCGATCTGCATGTCAAAGTATGCCTCGTAATAATTCATCTTTTTTCTTATTAATCAATACGATGAAAGTGCAACGTCACTGTCAAGGTGCCAAAATCAAATGGTATTGGCTGATCTTGTTGATCTCTTATATCTATTTCAATAGTTCGAAAAGAGTTAAACAATAGCGGTATGTACATAGATGGTGAAAAGTTTTTTATTTTTACACCACCATATTTGCAATCTTCAGTATTTAAGGAAACCGCTCTTAATAATTTACCTTGCACATCTCCGATTACATAAGGTTCACAGATGTCACTGTACACCATTAGAGTTGTTGGTAACCCATTAGAAAGATTAGCAGGGTAATTAGCTAAAGTAGGTTCTTCTTTATCGACCTTGATAGCTTCATTTTTTCCAGTTTCAAACCCGAGAATTTTTCTCGAATTCCTTGACAATTCTAAAACGTGATCAATTGGCGTACATTCCTCCGTTAAACAAACGCGTCTGATTGATACGTATCCATCACGCTCTATCTGGAAACGTAGATGGTCTTTTACACAGCTCAGATTGTTCACCTCCTCCACGAGACTTTCTAAATGTTTGTAAACACCTGGACGTATAAAATTAATGGATGAAACGACCGGTGCAATTTTATTAGTCCCCAGCGACGATGGTGGTATATTTTTTACACAGACAAATCTTTCGTCCTCGTTTGGTGGAACATGTTGAAATGTCATAAGAATTTGGATCTCCGAAAGTGCAACGCTCCAATATCCTTGCAGTCGTATTTGTTGTGGTAGATGAGTAACGAACCGTGTTGTAGTATTGTCAGGGAAATAATGCATACTACTATTACTAGGTAGTATAATGTAAAATTGATCCTTCATGATGTTTTTTCGATTTGGCTGGCTGCAACCCAGGAGTTAAATTTATCGGGGTAACCTTTCCATTTAACAATATATTTTTTATTCCGGCCACTTCCAGTACTTTTTAAAATTTTTTCAACCTCGAAACTCGCGTTATTTAAATCCTTTTTTACTCTACTCAACTCGTGCTCGTAGAAACACCCTTCAATATCCTCATCAGCTAAATCTTTTAGAAAGTATACCGGTGGCGGGCGCGCTACTGAAATACGAGTAATTTTAAACAGTTCCAATGTCCATCCACCCTCGTATCCTTTCGCAAACACGTTTCTTGCTCGACTGACCCGTACTAGGTCACCGATGGTGTATTTAGGTTTTCGGTACTTGGAGCAACCATATCGAGATTCTAAATTTTTTCGAGCTTTGTGGGCGTTGTAAATCGTAACAGATGCTGGCTCCATCTTGATGGATGAGTGTTTGCTATGATTGTAAGACTCTAATATTTTTTCTAGAATATCAACGTATCGACGAGTGTTTTTATGCGTAAAATATCGCCACTTCCGTTCCTTTATAGTTCTTATAAACCTTTCGGGTACAGCTGCTTTAATATCAGAACTTCGCACTATTCTAAATGAAATTTCATTTTATTTCAACACTTCTTGCAGTTCCTTTCCTAGAAATTCTTTCCTCTTATCCGTTTGAAAAATCACAGGTTTTCGATTAGCACTGTTTTTCAAAATGTTTTCAAATGCTTTGGCAACACTTTTTGAAGTTTTATCCATGAGTGGTAAAGCCCATGCGTATTTACTCAAAACGTCGATGACAACGAGGATATAAGTATAATTATCGTTATAAGTTTTGACCGCTCTCATATCCATCAAATCTGCCTCCCAGACGTCATCACGATTTCGAACATTGTAATGGCGTCTAGGAAACCTATGTCGTACAGGTCTTTGCAGATTGTAAACATCCTGACTCTCGAGCCGGTCGATTACTTTTCGAGCTGGGTATTTCTTTCGTACAGAGGTTATAATTTTATTAGCCCCCGCATATGCTTCTGGTCTTGGTGGACCAAAATAAAGCTTACTTAATTGTTTCTGCATTATTCTTGTTTTTTTCCTTTTGCTTGCTTCTTCGTCGGAATCATACACGTTTTTGTCTTCTTTATTTTCTTATCCCTGCATTTTATAGCCTTCTTAATACGCGAGAAAAATTTTTCAAAAGTAATTTTACTAACCATACAACAAGCAGTCATCATTGCAGCTGTACGTTCATCGGGTGGGGTTTCACTACCAAGCATCCGAGAAAAAGCTTTCTCTGCTAGTATTTGGTCAGCTCGACGACAATCTGTCGACTTCTTATTGGCATAGGCTATGTCATGTTCACGACACGCTTCATCAAGCGGGTTAATTCCAACATCACCACGTTTAAGACGATCAGCCAGTTTTGTTCCGGGTCCGCAAAATTTGTATCCTGGTACGTGCATCTCAAAAGGCATTAAATCAATTATAGAATCTAAAACAGACTTTTCCCCTTCATCGTCTTTCTCTAATTTCAGAATTTCGTGCCCAGACGACTCCATGTTTCCCCTGATTTCGGTGATCTGGCGACTTTCTTTCTTCTCTTTCTCTTTCTACACCCTTGTTCTTCCTCGCTGAGTTTGTTACTACCACCGGATTTTGATTTGCTACTACCAGACTCTGGAGAAGCGAAAGGAGAAGCCTCATCGATTATCTGTAACACATGATCGTTCCCAATAAAAAGCCGAGGCGTCACGACACGTCGAAGTGCCAGAGCAAACTGACGAGCACCTGCCGGATTCACGTGTCGTCTTTTCCTCATAGCGTCGTTAACCAAGTCGATAATATTTGCGCCACGGATAGGAATGCCATCTATACAGGTTGCACCATTACCATCCCAAGTGACGATGCCTGTGCCACGTAAATGTTGTAAAAGACCCGCTGCATTGGACCGGTATTTTAAAGGTACACTTTCCACACCTCGTGCATCCACACGATCTTCTAATTCTTTGACGACTCGTGTTGACTCAGCCTCAGCATCATCATTATTATCATCGTTGATAATATGAGCATCTTGCATATCATCGTTTTTCTTTGTAGTTTCTGTCTTCTTGTTACTAATATCTTTCAAATGTAGATAACGTTGTAATGCTTGAGAATATCGTTGCCATTTATCCCGCTCGCTCATATCGTCCGTAGAATTCAAGATATCACTCATCTCTGCATCCAGCCTGCTAACAGCAGTTCCTGGTGTTTGCACCGACTTTAACCCAGCGTTGGTGAAAAGTTTTTGTTGTAAGCGTTCCACACTCTCTTGTGGTAACAAAATCATTTTTTTGGTGTGTTCCATTTTTTTTTTATTTTGATATAAGACTTGACAATACTGTACCAATGAGTGGTGCCAACAATATTGGCAAGAATCCGCCGTGCTGTACGATAATTTTCTTTTTCGTAGCTAGATTCTTTTGAGGACTTGCCAATCGTCTAAGAATGCCTGCGTGTTTAAGTAATCGAGTTTTGTGTGTTCTGTTGAGAGAAACGTTACCGCGCAACACGTTGAGAGCACACTCACAAATGTATCTGACCAATTTGGGATCGGCCTTACGGAGCACGGCAACGCGTTGTTCACTGTTAAAATGGTAAAGCGCTCTTAAAATATCTGTACGCTTTTGCCCGATAGGACCTCTAGTTTTCCGCTCCATCACAAAGATACGACTGGAAGGTGATTATTCAAATCAACGCCTTTAAACTGCTTTCGAGGTACGTAAACGTACTGATATTTGTCATCGGGGAAGATGCAAGCACGAAAACGACAATTATCTGGAGTATTTTGTTTCAAATCTAGAAAAAGGTATCCAAATGGCCGTGAGGTGGCGTCCCAGTACGCCTCTTGTAAGAATCGTGGATCTTCAGGACAGAGCTGGCGCGAAAGATGTTGTATTTGTGTACGATCGCGTAAATTTCTAAACACGATCATGTATTGTGCGTTGAGCGAAATGTCTCGTTGGCCTTTTCCTTGATGAAATATATTCTGTGTAATAAATATGACGCTTAGGTTATTGTGATGACTCCCCTTTGTGAATAAGTTGACAATGGCGTTACTTGAGGATGATTCACGCATCAGATCATCCAATATTAATAACTGGGCTTGAGTCACCAGCGTAGTCCGTACTTTGAGGGAGCCCCTCACGAAATTCTATATATCTCCCAAGCTCTTTGTAACCTGCCTGCCATTCAGCATAGTAAACGATCACGCGGTCAAAACGTGTGTCACTCATACGATCGATGTATTTTAGAAATTTTTTTACAAACACTGTTTTGCCACAACCGGTAGGTCCGCAAAGCATAGATGTCCACGGGTGTTTCTATCTAATATCCATGACTTACTGCTATACCAACTACTATTCTTCTTTGAAACTGTTAGCACACTAAACGTTCCAACAAAAAACACTGATAGTTATAGTTTATGACTTTGTAAAATCCTTATAGAGTCCTTGAGGATGAGCAGTAGCGTGCTCGAAACGTTGGACATTATACAGGATCACAATCGAAGAAAGGTTTTTTGATGGTGGGGGACAGTCAGATTGTGCTTTACTAATTTTATTTATTTTCAGGTTTCTTTCCAGTTAATTTTTAAGTTTTTATTTCAGGTTATTCTACGGGGGTGATTATAAACAAGAGCAGTCTGACTGTCCATATTTATTTAATTATTTTATTATATGGATTTTAAATTGACTGTAAGACCGATGGAAATATTTATCATCCTATTTATTATTCAGTCGACATAAGTATTGTTTTTATTTTAATTTTACATACTGTTTGTTCAGAACCATCTGGATGTTTACACTTGTACGCGTAAAATTTCGGCCCACCAGAGGCAAAAGATGATATGTATGTACCAACACCTTTCTCCGCTAATTCATCAGTAAGTTCACCAAGCAGTGTACCAATCGGCAAATCGTGTTCGTCGTTCTTACTGACATAGAAAACGGAGTCTGTGTCGTAGTACAGTGCACGCGATCTTAGTTTGTTCAAATAATCAAAAAGTTTAAGCCGGGCTTGTGCTGTTGTGAAAGCTGCAATTACAACACTTGTCGTGCGTGACTGCAAGAGAGCTTCATCCTGATACTGCCAGTTCACGTACAATATCTGATCGTTGACTGGGATGATACTGTTTACAACCACTTTAGCATTGGTAAGTAGTTCTGTCAATCTTGCTGACTCTGTAACAACCTCTGTTTTAGCCATATTCTCTCGTTGCGCGAGCTTCCCCCATAACGAGTTTAAACATAGTTTAGCAACCGATCTCAAACCCGCATTAAAATTTATATCAGTTTTACTTAGACGAATACCCTCTTCACGTTCAAAGTTCTCTATATATCGGTCCTTATGATCTTCGGTAATACACTCTGACGGGTAACCAGAAGCCTCGGTTTTTTGTTTAAAGAATTCATCGATGTACTCGGTAAAAATACCACCTGTTCGCGTGACAGGATTATATTGTACCATCTCATATTGCCATATTTCGTAAACGTTTTGAATCACGTATCCTATTTCTACAGCTTTTTTAAGCTCTTCCGACACCCATGTTCCGTGTAATACCCGATCTATCGTATTATCGTGCATACAATCCATTTGAATCATTTGTTCACAGCACGTACGGCAAAGAGGAAAAATTAATTTTCCATGCATTTTAACTGGTAAAACAGGGTGATACAAATTTCTGGGCGGGAGTACATCACACATGATAAGACCTTCAACGTTACTGATGTCGTTGTTAACCCCTATGAGAGTTTGGGTTTCATCACCCACATATAACGTTGGATGACCCACAGGATATTTACCTCGTTTACAAATGTATGGATATAATGAACATACATCAACGTATTTAATTTTTTCATCACCCTCACACTCGTATAATTTTATCGTGTTACCAGTTCTACCACCGAAAAATGCATCACGGGGGTCCAGCGGTTTACGATAAACACTATCGATATTCGCATCTATATATTCTCTCAATTCCTGGTTACGTGAAATTTCCCGCTCAAATTTGCAACCCCATATTTCAATGAGTGTATAATTGCCTGTTTTAATTTTTAAGGATATAGCACATGTTCTTTCATATCTGTCGTCAAGTGATTCGCCTGATGATAATGTTTCATTTCTATTTATTCTGTAACATCGTGGACATCCATGCCAGTAGCACCCGTAAAATTGAAGAATTGTACCATTATGATCCTCATCTGTCCGTGGTAGAGCGTATCCATCAACAAGAATACCTTCAATAAGTCTCCTCTCGCGTCCATGCCCTGCATGCTCGATTCGACACTGTAGAATCTTTTGTTCCATCCAATAAAGCCATTGTATAGCTTTAATGGATTGATTATCAGCCATTCTGTACCCTCTCACAGGCATAACACCTATTTGATTTTTTTTTTTAAACTTTTTCCTGTAAACACGCATACACGATGAAGCTATGGTTGTGCACTCTTCGAATGGGTCTACATTAAAATTCATGAAATTTTTTCGAAATTCTAAACAGGCCTCTCTCAGTATTTTAACATCTTGTTTACAATATTTTACGAGTTCTTCTTGGAAATTAAATATGTATCCTGTATCTGTCTGTCGAGTATACCATTCTATAAATTTTTCTCTTTCTTTACTGTTCATACCATCTACACCGTACATATCTAGGCTCGGTAAAGGACCGATATATAATTGGTTTTCTTCTGTGTTAAATAAATGTGGAAAAGTTCCTTTTTCTATATCTGACAACCCGTAAGCTTTCGGTTAATCACATAGTGGCATATGAAAATAATTTAGACTATCGATAAATTTAACGCTTGAAATTTGCATCAGAATTATTTTGGAACCGTTTAAAATCACCGTCGGTTTCTCCCGTGAACAATGGTTTTCTACGATATACTTGAATACAAATTGACAATCAAACCCTTGCGAATTGTGTGCTATACAAATAACTTTTTTAAACTTTTCACGTCGTGATAGAGCTAACCCGACAAATTGTTTTACTGGATCTTTTTGAAATACAAATTCACGAATACCATACTCTTCACACATATTTGATATATTAGTATCCTCTAGACAAAAACTACAAACTTGTTGTACAACACACAGGTTAGGTACATGTATTTTTTTATTTTCATCACCTAACACAGAAAGAGTTTGTTGTGTTTCAAAATCATAAAATAAATATAATGTTTTAGATCTTTCCTTACCTTGCTCTATAGGCTGAATATAGCAAAAGTGGTTGGTCGGTAGCCGTTTGTTACAAATGTCACAAAATACAACTCCGCATTCATGTTTTTCACCGCGGTTTTTTACACGGATAGTTTTACAACAAATTTGACAAATTTTCACCGCTTTACAAACACTTACGTTTCTTTTAAACGATCCTGATTTCAAATGGTTCTCGAAACATGTATTACCAAAAAACTCTCTAAAGCAATTTAAGCACTTTTTTATATCCGCATTGTTGTCACAAACTGGTGATTGCATGCACTTAAAACATCTATTAGAACATCTATGATCCATAGCAAACTTGTAACTTTTATTACATGGTATGCAATATCCTCTACTACCGGCTGCACCAGTCAAGTTTAGAATAGGTTGATAATGTCCTTGGTTTTCATAATACATTATACGTAGTGTATAAGATACGTTTTGGTATGCATCAATTACAACTTTTGTACCATCATGAAGAGGTATATCCCCACGCCCCAAAATTCTGGAAAGAGTAAACCACAATAGCTGTGCTTTTTGTGGCAAGAAAAATTTGAAACTGATGAATTTCTTGTAAACCACACCCTGTTGATGGTATAGTAACCTGTGCTTGATCGATGAGATCAAGAGCTGCTCTTTTTTGCTCCCTACTATTGTGCTGTCTAATACTATTCCAGTAATCGTGTAGTGTACCAGAGCGAATTTGTCCTCTTACAGCATAGGCGAGTGCCGTAACTAATGATCTCGGAAAGCAAAGATTATCGTCGTTGCGTATAGTTAAAATTGATTTTTTGTACACGTAATCATCACTTAATCGAACACGGCCGTTTGCCCTCATGTCCGGCACTATAACACACTTGATCACAAAGTTTTCATCTATGTCAAAGTCTTGAGAACTCTGTGCGATACTAAATATCATTTCCCACAAATCTTGAGTAGTGAAATTTCTAATAGGTCTGGAAGATAGCCATAATGGTCCATGAACAAAATGATCAGATAGTATCGTTACACCTATAAAATCGGAAGGACTACGCCCATTCACTAATTGATTACGCAGATCATCTAAAGATCCATTTAACCAAAAATGTTTGCTCCTGCTGGTGGTGATGATATTCTTCCCGAAATCTCTACACCTTCTGCATTAAACCTTTGGTAAAATCGGGAAGTTTGGTTTTCAATTAAGAATATTGGTCTTTCTTGTGGTTCCTTCACTTCTCGCTCCATACCTTCACCGCTCTGTAACAGATCAACTATATTTTTCTTTTAATCTTAATATATATCTATATGTATTACTAAAAACATAGAAGTAATAATATATATCGATTATACTTACGCTCCATTTCAACATCATTGGAAGACGATTAAAGAGTTATCAGTAGATGATGATGACGATGAAGATGAAGATGGTGACGATGATGATGATGATGATAACCTTCTGGATGACACTCTTCTTGATGATGATGATGGAATTACGGGGTTATCATCATCTTCTTCTTCCACAACACTTGCACTTGTAGGTTCTAGAAATACGAGAAAAATAAATTATAAAAAGTTAAAAAATATTCTTCTGTAAAAAACTTCTAGCTTTTAAAAATCTCTCTCACTCACCAAACATGTATTCACAACCAGCGATAACCTCGTCACCTTCAATATCGTCTGCCATCCGTCTTAGTGCTAAAATGATTAATATATTAACTATGTGTAGATATAGACTAAAGCATTTAAATTAATTAATTACCATTTTGTCGCAGCACCTCGTTCGAATCTGGGTCTGAAAGATTTCTTTGTCGTATGACACTGTCCACCATATCAAGTATAAATCTATTGGAAAATAATCCTCGTCGTTGTAAATAAATTATTGTTCGTACGGTACAATGTAATAGAATAAAACGTAATCTACTTAATAACGCTTCTGTCGGTAAATTTCTTAAATTGCCACGCTGTATATTTTGACAAATTGTGCGTATCATCGGTTCGTGTGCAATAGCGAAACGTAGCACACAATTGAGCACACTAAAAGCGTGAAATCTAGATACGTTTTCCAGGATTATCTATCAAGCCTTCAAGTACAACCATGGAGCAAGCACTGTTTCGAGCGCATTTTATAGCTGTCAGAATAAAAGAAATGAGGAGCAGCTGTGGCGCAAATAAAGAGACAATACAATTTTATATACCAAGAAACAATGAGATACCAATAGTGAGCATTCTAAAAATTGCAAGCACGCGTGTGATGATGATATGTAGCGAACACGAGTTATACTAAGAAACTATAAAATACCAATAGTAAGCATTCTAAAAAATATAGCCACACGTGTGATGATGAACACGTGTTATACCAAGAAACAATAAAATAGCAATAGTAAGCATTCTGAGAATTGCAAGCACACGTGTGATGATAATATGTGATGAACACGTGTTATACTAAGAAACAATGAAAGAATAATAGTAAGCATTCTGAGAATTGCAAGCACACGTGTTATACCAAGAAACTATAAAATATCAATAGTAAGAATTCTGAAAATTGCAAGCTACACATGGTACTTTCATTTAAATCATTTTCTAATTAAGCAGTATTAAAATAAAAAATAAAATTTTTAAGAGTAAATGATGCGGGTAATATAACTAACCTGTAATTACAATTTTAATGATGCAATTACATTTCTTATATTAAAATTAGTATAATTTCTAAAAATCAGCTTTCTAGGATCAATAGATCAAGAATCGATACATGATCGATTATCTATTGATCTAATAAAGATATCAAGGTGGTTTTTGGTAGATATGTTATTTGAACAGCAAAAAATCGAATGGCACCATAAAATTTTTTAATTTTCCAAAATTCGTGAATTTTAAAATTTGTAATTTGTGTATGAATCATCAGATAAGATAAGGATGTTCGTATGTTTTTAGTACAGTGTATGATGACTAATACCGTAATTACAATTTTTAAAATCGATCAATTTTTAATATAAATGGTTTCTTATGATGCCATTTGATTTATTATGTTCAGATTAGTATATGTTCAAAAAATCAGCTTTCTAGGATCAATAGATCAAGAATCGATACATGATCGATTATCTATTGATCTAATAAAGATATCAAGATGATTTTTGGTACATATATTATTTGAACAGCAAAAAATCGAATGGCATCATAAAATTTTTTATTTTTTTAAAATTCGTGAATTTTAAAATTTGTAATTTGTGTATGATTCATCAGATAAGATAAGGATGTTCGTGTGCTTTCAGTAGCATGTATGATGACTTATACCGTAATTACAATTTTTAAAATCAATCAATTATTAATATAAATGATTTCTTATGGTGCCATTTGATTTCTTATGTTCAGATTATTATATGTTCAAAAAAATCAGCTTTCTAGGATCAATAGATCAAGAATCGATACATGATCGATTATCTATTGATCTAATAAAAATATCAAGGTGATTTTTGATACATATTCCTATCCTTGAAGATGATACCAAAATGCAGACTTATCTTTTATCCACATGCGGATTTTAACTCTGCAATTTTTACGAGAATTTTAAATGTATTTTTTTAATTTCCCATAGACTAACCACAGCTGCATTGTAACAATATTGTCTTAAAAGTGCTGATGTAGATGTTTTATAGAATCATGACGGCCTATTGCAGCTGTGTATTTTTGTTTTGATTTTTAACAGAAAACTACACGTGTGAAAGAAACTTTCTTTCACACGTCAAATTTTGATGTTATTAGATCATCGGTATATGATTAAGATAGGAGGATGACACTAAGATCAAGACAATGATTCTAGTGTTCAAGATGTTGCCGGACGATAAAGAGCCTCGTGAGGGTGATGGAGAGGACCCTAATCCTCTCCCCGCGCTAGAGCCGGCAACTGTACCGTGGAAACCGATCGGATACATACATCTTGTGATGATCCGACGGATGCGGATGTACCCGCAATTCCGCAATTTTGACTTCTCCGGTTTCGGCGATAATACGCTGGTGGTCCTCCTATTATGGGCAGACCACTGGCGTTTTTATTCCTATGAACACCCGGTGGTGTTGGACGATTTTTGTCGGCGGCGAAGCCGTGAGCCAAGCTCACTGGAGTGGCGTCCACGACCATTTATTAACGTCACGCTAAACACCGCCGTTACCTCGGACCCGGTGTATCAAGAAATATTCTTGACAGCAACACACTGGGCGAGGATGTTTTGTTGTCGGTAAGACTAAAAAAAAAAAAAAAGACAGTGGTTAAAAAATAAAAAAGTGTTTTAAAAAACTAATAGAGTGCAAATACTCATGGAAGTGCAAGGCGTCCAAAAAAACTGTTGATGCTGATAAAAAAAAATGGTAAGTACCTTTTTTTTTTAATTTATAAATTTTTAAAATATGTGTGTGTGTGTGTGTTTTAAAATCAGGGTACCACTATGGAGTGTCATAACAAACTCCTCCGACCCTTCCGCACATGACATCATAATAATATATATATATATATATATATATATATATATATATATATATATATATATATATATGTATGTATATTACGGTGTCATAGTGGGTCATCCCGCTCCTGATGTCGCTCGGAGGTCATTCACCTCTGCGGAGGGTCAGGAGTGGGGGTTTGTTGTGACGCACCATAGTGGTACCTATACTACTCAAATGATTTTTTATTTTAACGAAAATTATTTTACTCATATAGCTTTAGTGCGGACAAGTCATTATATTTGTTTAATTTATGATTTTAAAAAGATATTGATAAAATAAAAAAAGCGAAACTCAATCGCTGCAGCTCCGACATCCCGTTAAGGGGAATCAGCATACCGACATAGAGTTCTACCTTATCTACATTTCAATTATGCATTTTAATAAATATTTAACTATTAATGACTGAAATTGATAGAAGAGGCACATTCTTAACATTCTAAAGAATTGATTGCAATGTTAAACGACAGTATAAAAGTGAAAATGAAGACGAAAACTGCTTAATACGATTAACTTTCCAATGTAGTTATGAATAATCGTATTTTGCAGTTTTCGTCTTCATTTTCATTTTTATACTGTCTCTTAACATTGCAATCAATTCTTTAGAATGTTAAGAATGTGCCTCTTCTATGAATTTCAGTCGTAAATAGTTAAATTTGTATTAAAATGCAAAATTCAAATGTAGATAAGGTAGAATTCTATGCCGGTATGCGGATACCCCTTAAGTACGTATAAGGATCATAGTAGTAAGGACGTAGTTTTATCGGTTACATTTCCTGACACAGCATATTCTGGTTGATAATAATAAATCAATAGCACTAAGGGTGACATTCTTCGTAGCAAGAGAATCCTGAAATTTTTAACAGTTTACCAGGATTTGTTTCACGCATAGGTTAAATACAGTTACACTTTCTTTTTAAATTTCAGCAAATTATTTTTGACTTTAGTTCCATTTATCGGTGTGAGAAATCTGTGATCTGTAAAATAATAAGAAATTTAATAATTTATTGTGATTCATATGTTTTGAATTGACAAGTTCTTAGAAATATTTATATAATATAACATTTTTTAAAGTTATAATAGTTTTATTCATTAAAATTGATGTTTCTATTGAACATATTTTTAATGCAGTGACCCTGGTAGAAGATTAGTCATTTTTTTATCATAATTGCGGAGTTAAGCATGTTAAAATCATATTCATCTAGAAATTCTGTTTAAAGTATTTCCAGAAGATCGAGATATGTGACATTTTAACATGCTTAGCTGAGCAATCATGACTAAAAAATGATTAATTGCCTACTAGAGAAAAAATTATTATATATCGTTGAAATAAAATCCATTTTCATGATTATTAAATAAGTAAATTTTTTAATTCTTTAATATTATTTACATTTACCAACGCATTGGCCGAGTGTTTCGGCGCGCGCCAGGCGATCTGCAAAGTTAAGCAGCATTGGCTGTAGTTAGCACTTGGTGGGTGATCGCTTAAGGAAAAAGCCACGTGTTCAATCTGGACTTTCTTAATACAAATTTTGCCGTATACACCGACCCATTCCGGAGAAGGTTTTTCTAAAAGGGATTTACCCCACTAAGTTTGCCCACAGGTTTTTCCTTCTTCACAGGCATTACCCTGAGTGAACGCAAAATGGGATGTAAAAGGGAAAGAACTTTGAATTGGAATAAATAAAGATGTAGGGAATATGTAGAAGCCAATTACCGGCGTACGTGGAAACCACTAAAAATATAAATATTATTTAGATTAAATTTTATTTATTAACATATTATATGAACTGTTTATTAAATTAAATAAGGTTTAATGTTTTGGTATACTTTTATAACAACAAATGATCACACAAAAGTTGTAGAGGTCAGAGGAAGTCAACTAATAGTCTAAACATATTTGACCTTAGACTTTATTTTTAAGGTCACTTCAAGGTCATAGTGTTTTTATTCAATAAGAATTCTTATTTTTGACACCAGATTTGGAAAGAGCGGGAAATTTTACGTCTAAAATGATATTTAAAATTTTTTTTATGACCTTGAAAAGATCAATTGAAGGTCAAATGCTTAAAAAAACTGCCTAAGAGCATTTATTTTAATTTTTGAGATATCGAAAACTGACCTTAATAAAAGTTGTTGAGAACAGAGGGGGCCACCCAATGCTATCAACAACTTTGTCCTTAAACTCGAATTTCAAGGTCATTTCGAGGTCAAAGTATTTTTTTAAATAGGAATCCCAATTTTTGACACTAGATTTCAAAAGAGCGGGAAATTTTACGTCCGAAATGATATTTAAAAATTTTTTTCATAACCTTGAGAAACTTGGATTTTGCAAAAAGAATTTTTAAAAAAAATTTTTACAAAATTTTTTTTTTGCACAATTGCAAAAATATTTTAGCAAAAAAAATTTTTCACACTTTTTTTTATTGGTGAGTAAAATTTTTCCGAAGTCGAAATCGGAGTTAGTTTGCGATTACTTTTAAAAATTATTATTATTTACTTATTACAAATTTAGCTTCAAATTTATTACACTTATGTGATACGATGAAAGTAAGTTTTTCATCAACGACTGTAAATACTCGTAAATTCAATGAATATTTGGAGGTATGAGAATTATTCTGTGCGTTCTCGTTCAATTATGGCAAGTTATTAATAATACCATTTAAATCTGTTTCAAATTTCAAAAAATTTTCAAATTTAATGATTCATTCAAAGTAAGTCTTCCATCATCATGGCAGACTAAAGTCCAAATGAAATTGTCGATATGATATTAATTTTAGGGAAATCCTAAAACAACTACCATGCGGCGTCAAGGCTTTATACGATTCAAACTGTAGTGCAAAGTGCTTGTGATGGATATCTTGTTCGCCAGCGTCGACAACATGATTACGAAGATGATCCTCGAAGTATAGCTATTCTAACAATGATTGGCCTTGATCCTTATATTAATATTCGAAGGATAGAGATAGAAACGAGAATTCCACATAGTACAGTGAATAGAATTTTGAGATCTCTAAATTATTATCCGTATCACATAGTTCTTGCACAAGCTTTGCAACCACATCATATGGAAATGCATGTTAACTTTTGCCGATGGGATTTGCAAATGATTCAAAATAATCCTAATTTCTTTAGATTCGTACTTTTCTCTAACGAGGCAAAATTTTACAGTAATAGGCAACTAAATCGACACAGCTGTCATTACTATTCAGATGACAATCCATATTGGCATCCAGATCTAGATTACCAGAATCGTTAGAGCCTCATGGTTTGGTGTGGAATTGTCAATGGTTATTTAATTGGACCTCATTTTTTCTAAGAAAACCTTAATCAACATAGCTACTTAGAATTATTCAGAGACCAATTACCAGTCCTGCTGGTAGATGTTGATTTGGCAACAAGACTACGTATGTAGTTTCAACAAAATGGTGCTGGTCCACATTATGCCAGAACTGTAAGAACTTTTCTAAATGACCAGTACAATAATACGTGGATAGGAAGAGGTCAGCATCCTTGGCCTGCATGCTCACTAGACATGACATCTCCAGATTTCTTTTTGTGGGGATATTAAAAAGATATTGTTTTGATATTGAGTATGCCAGGCGTGTGCAGCTATACCAAGAGCAATTTTGTTAAGAACTGTCGATAGTTTTGAAAGACGTTTGCGTTTGTCTCGAGGCTTATGGTTGACATTTCAAGCAATTGATTCGAAGATAATTTACAAGCACCCCAGTAAGAGGCAAGGGTACTCAAGTAAAACAAGCACTTCGGTGAGAGTCAAGGGAACTCACGTAAAACAAGCACCCCAGTGAGAGGCAAGGTGACTCACGTAAAACAAGCACTCCAGTGAGAAGCAAGGGGAATCACGTTAATAAAGTACTCTAAAGGAAACAGAACTTACTACGTCCACGTCGTTGTTCCTGGGTAACGCTAAAAGTAAGATCAAGAACAAAAGTGAAATATTTCTTTTAATGAAACTACTTTTAAATGACTTCCATATTTGATGTTAAATCTGGTGTAAAAAATAGGGATTTTCATTTAAAAAAATACTTTGACTTCGAAATGACAAAATTCGAGTTTAAGACCAGGCCGGACTCGCTGTCTTTGTCTTATTGAGTTTTTTGTTATTTACTCAAGTATTAATGGGTGTATCTGTAAATTTAAGGTTGAGCGCAACAGATATTATTATTATGAATATTTATGCACAAGTACGAAAAATTCTACCGATGTTTTTGAGAAAAATAAGGAATGCAAAAATATTTTAACCTTTTACTTCAACGTTTCTTACTTTTCTGAAAAACAAATTGGTAGAATTTTTTGTTTTTGTGCATAAATATTGATAATAATAATATCTATTGCGTTCAACCTTCAATTTGCAGACACACCGATTAATACTTGAGAAAATAACTGAAAAGACGCGTAGTCTTTTTCCAACGAATTTTTTAACTAAATTTGTTGGACGATTTAGAAAGAAAAGAACGTGATTCTTTTCCTTTGAATTTTTATCTAATCATGAAATTCCCTAACTAATCTTATTTTGAATTTACCCTTGTTTGAATGAAAATGAATTGACACTTAATTTTACTTTAACCTTGAACCTTTTAATTGAATTAAATTTAAGTTTACACTGTATTTGACTTTACCACTAATTTTTACACACAAAGATCTATTATTTTGCAAAAGAGAAATTAAATGAATCTACTGATACAAAGCAACTAACCTTGCGGTTGTAGTTGCTTTGTTTTAATTGATTTAACTAAAATTTACACTTTATTTATCGGGAAAGGATTCACTCAATAAATACACAAATATAAAGGGAAAAAGCCATGTGGCATAACAAACCCTTGATTTATTCCCTACAACTTTACACACTATTTGCCGCACGATTATATTTTTATTCGCACGCACGCACGCAAAGATGAAAGAAGAAAAAGAGACACAATGAAAATTTGTATAGCCGCGGCTTAGGTGGGCGAAGGTGATGCGTTGATTCGCAATCGACCGTTCGTCGCTGTACGGAAACTCGTCCGCACCAGTAAAAGCTTCTGATCGCTTTTGAAAAGAGAGAATTGTAAAACGAAATTTGATGTTCTCGCAAGAGACAAGACCGCTCGAGGCGAGGTCACGCTTGATACTAACTATTTTTTCCGCGGCACTTGAAAAGTCTCCCTGTTCTCTCCCCCCTTTCGTCTATGAGCTGACTTAAGGGAGGTGAGAACAGGCGACTGTAAGTGCTGCCGCTCATCATCGTTTTTGATTTTTACATAAATTTGTGTTGCGACGCAACAATAACAAAAAAAAACTCAATCAGACAAGGAAAGCGAATCCGGCCTGCTCTTAAAGTAAAAGTTGTTGATACCATTGGGTGGTCCTCTCTGTTCTTAACACCTTTTATAAAGGTCATTTTTCGATACTTCAAAAATTAAAAAAAAATGCTCTTTGGCAGTTTTTTTAAGCATCTGACCTTGAATTAACCTTCTCAAGTCATGAAAAAAATTTTAAATATTATTTTGGACATAAAATTTCCCGCTCTTTCCAAATTTGGTGTCAAAAATACGGGTTACCATTAAAAAAAAAACTCTGGTCTTTAAGTGACCTTGAAAATGAAGTCTAAGGTCAAATCTATTTAGACTATTAGTTGACCCCCTCTGACCTCCACAACTTTTATCTTATCATTTTTTTTAAGGTGGGGTGGTTGGGACATTTCCCCCTGAGTATAATAGAATGGGAATTCGTGCATATCTTGTTTAAGTATTTTCATTTATCATTTCAAATAAAATGAAGTTAATGAAGTTTTACATGAAAATATTTACTAAGTCGACTTAATCAGTTGATATAATCTAATGAATATCTGTCCATCTAAATGATTTCTAATAAAAAAATGTATTCGTATGGTTTCTCCAAAATTAAGGAGAGAAAAAAGATCTTATAATCGATTATAAAATGAATATTTTTCTGACTCTTTTGCAAATTAAAAAGTTTTCAGTTATTTTCCCGTTGAAAATGAGAAAATTAATCAGGCAGCTTTTTTATAAAGTTTTTGTGTATATTAAATAGTAATTTTTCACCAATCAGGTAAGATAAAAAATCTAATTATTATAATTTTCAAAAATTCAATTATATTCAATATGTTATTTATAAGAAAAATGATTCTATTAATTGCTTTCTTATAGAGAAGGCATTGTATTAGCAAAAAAATTGTGTGTATGTGTGCGCGTGAGTGCGTGTGTGCGTCCGTGCATGTATGTGTGTGTGTGTATGTGTGCCTGTGTGTGTGTGTGTGTGTGTGCGTGTGCGTGTGCGTGTACGTAAGTGTATGAATTCAGTAAGTCAGTTAGATCTCGAAAACTACTCGATAGATTTGCTTCAAATTTTGCATACTGATTATTTTTTTATCTAAATAGTGCGAAAGCTATTGAGAATTGGTTTTCTCAGCGTAGTTTTCATTTTAGAGCGATTTTGAGAATTTTCAAAAAATTTATATTTTTCATTTTTTTTGTATTTTACGTAAACTACTCAAAGAATTTGTTTGAAAATTTTTATGGAAATTATTTTTGACTGCCTAAAGAAGAAAAACTTTTGAAACTTAATTTCTTAACGAACTTTTAATTTTAGAACATTTAAAAATTTTTTTTGGAAATTCTCATTTTTTTTATTTTTTTTCTATTTAACGAAAACTATTCGATAGAATTGCTCCAAAATTTGTATGCAATTAATTTGCTATTGCCTAAAGAAAATAAGCTCAGAAAAACTAATTTTCTAATTGTAGTTTTAATTTTAAAGTATTTTAAAAGATTTCAAAAAAATTTTCATTTTTCATTTATTTTTTATTTTACGTAAACCATACAATTAATTTTCTCCAAAATTTTTATACAATCAATTTGCTATTGTTAGAAGAAAAGAAACCTTTAAAAACTAATTTTTTCAGAGTATATACGATTTTAGAGGATGTGAAATATTTAAAAACAAATTTTGATTCTTCTTTTTTTATTTTTATTTATTTTACGTAAAGTACTCTATAGATTTGTTCTAAAATGTGCAGGGTAATTATTTGTGACTGCCAAAAGAAAGGAAATTTTCAAGAATTGAGTTTCCTACTGTAGTTGTAATTTTAGAGCGTTTTGAAAATTTTGTAAATGAAGTTTCGAAAAGAAAACTGTATTTGTTTAGCCAATCAGATCTCGAAATTTGCTCGATGGATTTACTTCAAATTTTGCATACTATCTATTTTTTTGCCTAAGTACGTAGAAAGCTATTGGAAAATAATTTTTTTGTCCTCAGGCCGCAAAATGAATTTTTGTGTCCTGTATACGGACCACAAAATAGTTCATTCTTGTCCTAGGTCGCAAAAGAAAGATGTGTATATCCAATGTATTATTTTAATAAAAGTTCGCAGAAAAATGTTCTTGACGTCGCGATTCTTGGAATTAAACTTAATAAACTGCTCGCTTCCCTTAATATCGCTATCCTTTTCTCACATATACTATACTGAATATACGTTAACAAATAACTTCGACTCAATATATGTGTATTATGAAAGAAAAGGAAAGAGCGAGAGAAAGACATAGTTACAAGTTTCGCGTGTTAAGGTAGTTCGTACCAAAAATAAAAAATTTACGAATGAAACCAAAATGTAGGAGGTTGTTCTTTAAGTTAAAATGAATCTCTACGCAAAAAATCGGACCTGGTTTGAAGGGAAAATTTCAAGAAAAAGTCTTTTAAAAATGCTGCGTTTACTGACATTTTAACATTGCTCATATGGTAGATATTCGATTTTCCTACAGTTATAATCGAATATTTGCATCTAAAGATTTACTACCGCTCTGAAAAACTAAATATAAATACTTTATTTAACAAGCTTTCCAATGGTATATTAATAGTTATGTGTATCCCTGGATTTTTTGAAAATATTACGAAAAGAATTTAAAAATTTATTGATTTTCATAGGAGAAATTTTCTTGAAACAAAAGTCTGTTTTTGCAGGTTAGTTCGCGCGGAATTCAAAATATCGGAATAAATTTGTTATTAAAATTTTAAAAATATTTACAGAATATAAAATTTTGAAACATTCATATAAATATTTATATAAAATATAAAAGTAAAGTAAATAAAATAAAATAATGAAGATTATTTATTTTTAGGTATTATAATTGATAAATAACATCTGCTAGCATGTAATATATATGTATATATACGCGCGACATTTTCTGCAGTCGCCACAACAAAAGTCAATAGAGTTTCACTTATACTCATTTGACTTTAGTTGCGCGGTACGAGCCAGGCCGGAACTAACGGGGGGGCTAGGGAGGGCTGAAGCCCCAGGCCCCACTGATTCAGAGGCCCCGCTGAAACAATTTTGATATTTGAAAAAAAAAAATCTTTTTATTCTTTGTGAAATAAAAAATTTAATTATGATGAATATTTAATCTTAATCAACGTATTGTTTTCTTATTATTTTTATTATTTTTTATAAACATCATCAAAATTATTTCTAAGCTGAATTATTATTATTGTTATTATTATTATCATCATCATCATCATCATCATCATCATCATCATCATCATCATCATCATCATCATCATCATCATCATCATCATCATCATCATCATCATCATCATCATCATCATCATCATCATCATCATCATCATCATCATCATCATCATCATCATCATCATCATCATCATCATCATCATCATCATCATCATCATCATCATCATCATCATCATCATCATCATCATCATCATCATCATCATCATCATCATCATCATCATCATCATCATCATCATCATCATCATCATCATCATCATCATCATCATCATCATCATCATCATCATCATCATCATCATCATCATCATCATCATCATCATCATCATCATCATCATCATCATCATCATCATCATCATCATCATCATCATCATCATCATCATCATCATCATCATCATCATCATCATCATCATCATCATCATCATCATCATCATCATCTCATCATCATCATCATCATATCATCATCATCACATCACATCACATCACATCATCATCACATCATCATCATCATCATCATCATCATCATCATCACATCATCATCATCATCATCATCATCATCATCATCATCATCATCATCATCATCATCATCATCATCATCATCATCATCATCATCATCATCATCATCATCATCATCATCATCATCATCACATCATCACATCATCATCATCATCATCATCATCATCATCATCATCATCATCATCATCATCATCATCATCATCATCATCATCATCATCATCATCATCATCATCATCATCATCATCATCATCATCATCATCATCATCATCATCATCATCATCATCATCATCATCATCATCATCATCATCATCATCATCATCATCATCATCATCATCATCATCATCATCATCATCATCATCATCATCATCATCATCATCATCATCATCATCATCATCATCATCATCATCATCATCATCATCATCATCATCATCATCATCATCATCATCATCATCATCATCATCATCATCATCATCATCATCATCATCATCATCATCATCATCATCATCATCATCATCATCATCATCATCATCATCATCATCATCATCATCATCATCATCATCATCATCATCATCATCATCATCATCATCATCATCATCATCACATCATCATCATCATCATCATCATCATCATCATCATCATCATCATCATCATCATCATCATCATCATCATCATCATCATCATCATCATCATCATCATCATCATCATCATCATCATCATCATCATCATCATCATCATCATCATCATCATCATCATCATCATCATCATCATCATCATCATCATCATCATCATCATCATCATCATCATCATCATCATCATCATCATCATCATCATCATCATCATCATCATCATCATCATCATCATCATCATCATCATCATCATCATCATCATCATCATCATCATCATCATCATCATCATCATCATCATCATCATCATCATCATCATCATCATCATCATCATCATCATCATCATCATCATCATCATCATCATCATCATCATCATCATCATCATCATCATCATCATCATCATCATCATCATCATCATCATCATCATCATCATCATCATCATCATCATCATCATCATCATCATCATCATCATCATCATCATCATCATCATCATCATCATCATCATCATCATCATCATCATCATCATCATCATCATCATCATCATCATCATCATCATCATCATCATCATCATCATCATCATCATCATCATCATCATCATCATCATCATCATCATCATCATCATCATCATCATCATCATCATCATCATCATCATCATCATCATCATCATCATCATCATCATCATCATCATCATCATCATCATCATCATCATCATCATCATCATCATCATCATCATCATCATCATCATCATCATCATCATCATCATCATCATCATCATCATCATCATCATCATCATCATCATCATCATCATCATCATCATCATCATCATCATCATCATCATCATCATCATCATCATCATCATCATCATCATCATCATCATCATCATCATCATCATCATCATCATCATCATCATCATCATCATCATCATCATCATCATCATCATCATCATCATCATCATCATCATCATCATCATCATCATCATCATCATCATCATCATCATCATCATCATCATCATCATCATCATCATCATCATCATCATCATCATCATCATCATCATCATCATCATCATCATCATCATCATCATCATCATCATCATCATCATCATCATCATCATCATCATCATCATCATCATCATCATCATCATCATCATCATCATCATCATCATCATCATCATCATCATCATCATCATTATTATTATTATTATTATTATTCTGCCAAGTTTTTAGAAATAAAATTGCACAATTTTGGTCTTCAACCGCAGCATATTAAATAGAAAATTATTTCGAAACTTTGAAGTTAATTGTTTTGGTAATTGTTTATTAAGTAAATCTTTCATCAGGAATAAAATAAAATAGATATCACTAAGATCAAGTATAGTTCATCAATGTTTAAGTAGTATTATTCACTTATAAATGAAATAATAAGTTGATCTGATATATCATTTTTTTTTCAATTTTGATGTGTACTATCATCGCTATCTTCATCTCAATAATTACTTTTTTTCAAAAATTATTTGGCAAAGTTTTTCCAAATATTCGTCTATTAAAGAGAATATAAATTGAACATTTTATGGATTTTATATTATTAAAAAGTAAGAACTGAATAGAGAAGTACTCGACGATTGCTTCATTGATTTCAATACTTTATTTAGCTGAAACTATAAATATTTCATGAATTTCATATTATTAAAAAAAATGAATTGAATACAGAAATACTTGACGATTGCTTGATTGATTTCAAAACTTTCTTAAGCAAAAACTATAGATAAATCCAGTAAAAGGTATAAACTTAATAATAATTACTTAATTCGTTTCAGTATTCTCCAGAACTGAAATTAAAAAAAAATATGATGTATGTAGTAAAAAAAAGAAATATTTAGAAAAAATGTTCTAAAGAATACTATACTGTTTAATAACTAAACTCGCCTAAAATATACTTTTTTAAAAGTAATAATAACATAATAAAATAGTATTCATCAGTTTGAATAATGGCTCAGAACAAAAAATAACAGACATAATATTTAAAAGGTTTGAAGAAATTTTATTACATTTGAAAATTAAAAGATAGTGTAATGATATTTTTATGAATTTAATATTTTTTCAAAAAGAATAAATTGTATACAGAAGTATTCAACGATTGCTAGATTGATTTTAAAACTTTCTTAATGAATATCAATATACATGGGAAAAATTGTCATAAAACGTCCTATGGATATATATATATATATTTATGTCGTCGTAGGCCGTATTCGGTGGAATACCTATAGACCACGCTAAATTTGTATAGGCATTGCATACGTTCATGCTAATATCTCGACGATATTCTCTCTGTCAATACTCCCTTAGGGAGTATTGACAGCTCTATACTCCCTAAGGGAGTATTGACAGGTCGAGATATCACATAGCATGGCCGTATATGACGCGAGTGACATCGATTCGTAGGTTAGTGAAAACAAAAGAATGTCGTTAGATATGTCAATGTTCATACAAATTCATATAAAATCTTAACTTTACAGAATGTTTTGTTTAAACAAATTTTCAAAGTTAAGCAGTAAATAAGTAAAATAAATAAGTAAATAATGACATTATTTACTTTTTTTTAATAAAACATATATTATTAATTTTAAAAAATCATTTTTATAGTTCCTCATACGGCCTACCAACGACATAAACTTATCTACGTAACTTGGGAGTACGAAGGATTCTGAATCCAGGCTTGACTAAAGTGTTTGTCGCTTGAGTAGCAGTTGGTCGAGGGCGCGCGAAGCGCCTGTATTCATCCTTCGTACTCCCAAGTTACGTATATAACTAATATATATATATATATACCTGTGTGTGTATGTGGGTGTGCACGCATGCGAATTGACATAAAATATCCCGTGTATATGTGTATACATATATTCATAAGCCCATATGTGTGCGTGCATGCGAATTGACGGAACGGTCTTATATATATAAATACAAATCTCAAGTACATGTTTAGATGTGTTTGCGCGTTCGAGTTGACAAGAAATGTCAAATGTATGAAAACCGGTGCGTGCGTGTTGACATGATACGTCACATATATGTAAACCTAAGGGCACTCGGATAGGTGTCTAAGAGTTGTCATGAAATGTCCCATATGTATAAACCTGTATGGGCGTGGGTTATAATTGACTTAAAAAATCCTATGTATATTAGCGTGTGTGCATGCATGCGAATTGATATGAAATGTCCCATATGTATAAACCTGTGTATGTGCGTGCGTTCGAATTGACATGGAAAATGCTATGTTTATTTACGTGTGTATGCATGCATGCGAATCGATATGAAATGTTCAATATATATAAACCTGTGTGCTGGTATGCGTTTGAATTGCCATAAAAAATCCCATGTATATGAACGCGTGTGTGCATGCATGCGCAAGGACAATTAAAGATAATGAAAATCTTTAAATATTATTAATTGTATTTATGTATATATATCGATGTATTTTTATGAGCTTCGATTTTGAAATTTTCGAAACTCTATTTCAAAGTATAAGAGGAGTGCCTCGACGTTTCCGTATTCGTACCTTAACTCGCCGTCGTGGCGCTACCGCGCCTCTTGATAACAGTTATAGAACATAAAAAAATAAATCTTTTTTATATCATACATTTTTCTCTAAAGTTAATATTTTTCAAATTGTTTATAAAAATTGTTGAAATTAAAGGCTTTTTAATGATAATTTGATAAATATTATTTAAAAAAAAATATGTATAATATTGAAAAGATGTATCTTATTTTTTTCTATAAATTTTATTTGATATACTTTTTTTCAAAATTCGTTTTTTTCAAGTTATTACCAAAAAATCATTTATTTTACCTCTAAAGGGATAACTGTTTTAAAACCGCTCGAACGATTTTTTTTTAAACTGCCAACATTTATTTGTATTATTGTTTTAAATTATTCTCCATCGGAATAATTCATATCAAATAAAAACTTTATACAAAACTTTCCTTTTAAGCTACTGAACTATAAAATAATTTTTTTTTTCTCATGACTTTTGATAGATTATCCTATTTAAAACTTTAAAAAGTATACATTAATAAAAATATGTCTTTATCACATAACATAAATTTTTTCGAAATCAATCAACTTAATTCACAAGAAAAATTTAAATAATTATAAATTTGTTTTTTCAAATAAATACAATAAATTCAAACCTCCTGTTAAAAGGTGCGGTAAAAAATTCAATGAAAAAAAGAAATAAGATTAACATTTAATGCTTTTGCGTTTGTAAATGATTTGCTTTAATATTCTTTAAATATCAAATAGCGAGCGCGAAGCGCGAGCGTCTTCTGTCGTGCCTTATATGCAAGGAGCGAAGCTTTTTGCATGCCATGCATCGCTTCGCGATGCAAGGCCTGAGGGCATTTCAGAGCTGAGCGAAGCGAAGCTCTGAAAGGTCCGAGGTGCGAGCCAGTTATAGTTGTGGCGCGCTAGTTATAGTTTAGCTTTGTTTAATTTTAATATTATATTTTAACAATTATTAGTTGTGTTTTTTTATCGATTCTTTTTGAAGCTATGCTTCTTATGCGAGGTTACGGCAAGGGCCTATAACGTATAAAAATCGACAGATTACGAATGTCACCCCACGTGAATGTATGAATACGGCGCAGAGTGCCATTACTGCTATCAACATAAACCCACTTATATTCTTTTCTCTTTCTTTCTCTCCCTCTCTCCCATCCCGTTTATGAATATGCGTGTATATATACGTTACCTAAAGTAGATGTGTGTTGAATGTACTGACATTGATGCTTGTACTGTGTGTGTGTGTATATATATATTATATAGTAAAATTTTGAGGAAAGTATCAATATAATACTAGAACTTTAAAAGAAAACACAAAGCGGGTACTCTTTCTCTTTCATGTCAACGAGGTTTCCTTATACCCTCTCACTTGCACTCCTGCTACATATAATATATGTCTGGATTTCTTTGGTTACTTTGTTTACAATCGTAATTATGTGTACCTAAATATGTTTTTTTTTAAATTTATATTACTTATTGATTGGTATTAATTAATAATAAAAAAATTTATAAATAAAAAAATTTAATTAACAAATAATTTAATTAACAAATTTATCAATTTGTAATATTATTAATATTTTTTAAAATACGTAATACATCGAATTAAAAGCAACAAGTTTTTATTAAAAAAATAATTATAGTTTTTTCAAATGTCACACTTCCTAGTTTATATATATATATATAGTGGAAGCATAGCTTCTGTCGGCCAGTCCCACGACTGCCACTCCTGTTTTTTTATTCTATTTTTTTAAAACTTTTTCTTTCTTTTTTTAAATATTTTTTAGTTATAATTTTTATAGTTTAACTTTATTTTATATTTTATTGTATTTTTGTTTAATTTTAATTTAATATTTTAACAATTATTAGTGGTTTTTACAATCGAATTTTTTTTATTATATTTTTCCATTGTGTTTTAAGAATTATTAGTTATTTATTATTTATAATTGAAATTTTTTATTAAATATATAATAAAAAAAATTCATATTATACATATAAAATTCTTTTATATTTTAAGAATTATGAATTATTTTTTTTATAGGCGGGGGGGCTCCGCCCCAGCTTCTGCTTAGCGGCCTTTGGACAAATAAAAAGTATATGCAGTCACGCCACAAACGTATCATTCTTGCTCGTGCAGCTGGAGCGGCCTCGCTACGCTCGGCCCTTCAGCATGCACTCGCCAAGAATGATACGTTTTGTGGCCTTGACGCATAATATACTATTCTTAGTGTAGTTTTAATTTTAGAATCATTCAAGTAATTGAAAAAAAATTTTGGTTTTTCCATTTTTTTCTTTTATTTCACGTAAACTACTTGATGAATTTGCTTTGAAATTTGCATGAGCATCTGTCCAAAGAAGTATGACTTTTATTGACCGATTTTTTTAGCATAGTTTTAATTTAAAAAAATTTTTAAACTCCCTGACTCTCTCTTCCTAATCACTCTGTTACACTTACTGATTTTTCTTGAATACAAATTATGTTTTCTAAATTGAAATTACATTAAAAAAAATAAAATCAAATTACTCTAACTCAATGAGCTCTATGAGAAAGTATTGCGCCAAAGCAAGTGGTATAGGACCTACGATGGGGAGACAGATGACGTCATCCTCCCCATCGTAGGTCCCGTGATTTTTAACCCAATAACCCATGATAGGTCGTGATTTTATGACTCGTAAAAATTTTATGAGCCATAAAAACGTGAGAGAGGGTATATATATCTATATACCTACGGGACCTACGATGGGGAGGATGACGTCATCCGTCTCCCCATCGTAGGTCCTATACTACTTGCTTTGGCGCAATGCTTTCTCATAGAGCTCATTGAGTTAGAGTAATTTGATTTTAATTTGATATATATATATATATATATATATATATATATATATATATATATGGAGAGAGAGAGAAAGCACGATATGTACTTACCGTAGGTCGAAATGAAAATGACGACTTTTATGAAATGATGGGTAATTATATATTGTGATGAAATGATAAAAAGTTGTCGTGAGAGAAGGAGAGAGAGAGAGTATGTATATATTTATGTGTATATATTCTACATTATTATTAAAATGGTGGTCCTGAAAAAGACCATTTAAGAATAAGTATAAAGTTTATTTATATTTTTCGTATCCTTTTCTTTCAGGAAATGAGTACGTATTTATTGAATATTTTGCGGAATATTGTTTATTTTTTTCTGATTTCTCTTTCTTCATAATAGGTTCTTTCTCTTCTGCCGTAGAGGAAGCTCTATCGGAGTAAGTCGGTGCTGACGTAGATTTTCCCTGATTCTGCCCCATTTTTACACGATGTGTACTTAACGCGAGTCGAAATAAAAATGACGACTTTTATGAAATGATGGGTGATTATATACTGTAATGAAATTATAAAAAGTTGTCAAGGAGTAGGAGAATAAACAGGGATTGAATAGGAATAATTATTTAAAATGGTATAAAATAATTTATTTATAAAAATGCAAAATTACAGAAAAATTTACTTTCTATTGATTGAATAATCATTAATTTTTTTTTAACCCATCTGTAAGAATGTGCAGTCGATAGTTTTACACATGGTACGTAGTAGCCATCACGAAATTGTAATCCAACAGAAACTCTTTTACTTAGAAGTTTATTGATAAAGTACGTCGTCGAGAGAAGCATGTTATTCAGTTGAATATCATAGTCTTTTGTAAGACTGCGTTCACTACACTTTTCACTAGTAGACTCCGCCATGCTCTTTTTTAAAATATAAAAATCTCATAACTTAGATCTGACTACGACTGCTGCTGATAATATAACGAGTCGTGTCTCGATTTTGCTGCTGACTTTATACCCAGAGTCCTCTAGAAAATTTGGTATTATGACGTGTCTGTACACAATGACTTTCTATGACACTTACTTTTATGGTTTTAAGAGTGGGTAATATGGTGGGAAATTTTTTTATGATTCAAAAATAAAAATTTCATACTTTGGCTTACAAAAAGAACTCTATTCATTATCAAGTCTAATATATTTTCAGTGTGTGTGTGTGAAGAAAAGAAAGCGGATAAGTGTTGAAGGAGGAGGGGTGTGAGAAAAAATTAACACATTAATGTACATTTTCAATTCTGTTCTATTAATCATAAATTTATTATAGAGTAATACATTCTTTTTAGTATGATTTTTCTGAAGTGCATGACTGATTACAACAACCAAAAACTAATGAACGTTCATTCTGAAAAGTTTCCACATATTTCTTACGTTTAATCTTATTTCGTAAAAGGGTGTTATGAAATTTTACAACTAATTTATCGTTTTTCTTTGAATCTCTTAAAAACTTGCTACAAAACGTACGTAAATTATGAAGATCGCGCATATGGTAAAGAAACATAATGCAATATTGTCCACATACTTGTGAGTCGTAGCTATGTATTTTTTATTTATTCCACTGATATTGTCTACAGTTATGTTTGAGTCTATTGAGATGATGTGGTGAGACTGGTGGGTATCCATAGTTGTCAAAGTACGTTCCGTATCTATTATTATCTATATATATAGCGATCCAATGAGAACCACGCTTCGTATGATCATCAATATTTGCCACAATTGCTGTTGGATGTTCTAGAACATTTGGGATTCGATCGGCCGCATACACGCCTATCGTTCTAGCTTTCAGTGAGGCGATTGCTTTGCTTATTTGCTGAGTATTCATACTTTGTCGTTTTCAAGACCTTCGTCGTCTTCGTCGACGTCATCGTCGTCGCTGTTATCGCCATTTATTTCAGAATTTCGATTTAACGTAGCCTTGGTTGAAGATGACGGTGTGTCGCAGCAATCAACCTTAACTCTACCCCCTCTACGATAAACTCTTGACAATCTGCGTGATCTTATTTGCTCCAAAAGCGTATCACTAGATTTCAAAGGTTTATCCTTACAACAGGGTCTCATACAACCCAGGAGTATTGCATGCAACCACTTTCGCAATAGGTATGCCTGATTAACCGCACAGATACTGCTTTTATTCTTTTCCTTGACACAATGACTTACGCAGGAAATACACGTTTTTTGATATTTTTGAAAAAGTTCATGAAATATAGGTGAATATAAATCTTCAAGATTAATTATTTCTCGTGACATATTTGACTCAAGATATTTAGCTTTTTCATATCCTCTAGTGTCAATCCTGGTTGCAATCTTGGCAATATTATACAAATGATCTTGTAATTGTGCTATACTGATATCACCTTCAATCCAGTTAATTCCATGATGATGATTGATAATAGACTCGTTAGAACGTTTTATATTACTGGGTAAATCAGAAAATTCATGCCGTGATTTAACTATCCAATGATTAAATATTCTTGTTTTTAAACTCACTAGGAGAGTATCAGATCTCCGAATCACGGATTTTGATCAAACTTTGCGATAAGTTTTCGGATGTCAAAATATGAAAGGGAACAGAATTTTAGATCCCAACGTTCAATATTCCCCTAGTTACAGGCAATTAGACAATATCACTAAAAAAGTTACTGGATTTTCAAACGCATATAGTTCCTTAGCATTGATAGCTAAGAGCTTGAAACTTTTTTAAATGAAAGCTGAACTCAAACCCTTTTGAAATAAAAGTTATAGCATGTCAAAATATTATTTTTTCCCAAAGTTATAGCATAATAAACATTAGACCCAATTCCAGCTTTTGTTATTAATTAATATTTTAAAAAGAGAAATCAGGTCCAATATTTATCACGCTATAACTTTGGGAAAAAATAATATTTTGACACTCTATAACTACTATTTCGAAAGGATTTGAGCTCAGCTTTCATTTAAAAAAGTTTCGAGCTCCTAGCTATCAATGCTAAGGAACTATATGCGTTTGAAAATCTAGTAACTTTTTTAATGATTTTCTTTAATTGCCTGTAACTAGGGAATTATTGAGCGTTGGGATCTAAAATTCTGTTTCCTTTCATATTTTGACATTTGAAAACTTATCCTAATGTTTGAGCAAAATCCGTGATCCGGAGGTCTGATACTCTACTAGTTAGTACAGCCACCTCCTTTAGGAAAAAATTATTATTTCGATCTTTTAGACCTTGAATATCTATGACAAAATCCATGGTCTTTTATTTTAAAAATAACTATATTGATGTTTACGAAGCAAACTCTCTGAGAAGACTGATGTCTGATGGGAGCGCGCAATATGGTTTTATAACTGCACCATCTACCTCAGCGCCATCACAAAATGGTTCAAGCATTTGAATGTGTTATAATTTAACAGCTAGAGTCTATTTCAAGAACATTATCGTATTCAGCGTAAATAATACAATTTACTGTTTGCGCCAAGGCGTGATCAAATTTCACTTTTATCCGTACATTACCACGCTTAACGAGGTTCCAGTGCTGGGCTGAATTCGCAGAGAGATCGGGCGTTAGATCAAATGCAAACAGACAATAACCTCTAGAGTAATCTATCCAAGTAAAAGTAAGAGACTCGTTAAGGAAATGTATCCCAGTACCGGAAAATAATGTATGATAAGCCCTTACATATTGAGGGTTATTACCTGTAAATTTAGGCTGTAGAGGTTTACTCGGTATCTGTATACCATCAATGTAGAAAGAGAGAGATAATTAATAAAGAAATGTTAAAAGTTGAATGGACTAAATCTTCGGTTACCATTAACGGGATGTCGTAGTTGTTGGAATCGATTTTTGCTTTTTTTATCTTACTGATATCTTTTTAAATTTACTATTTGGACAAATATAATAACTTGTCCGCGGTAAAACTATATTAATACAATAATTTTTGTTAAATTAAAAATTCAATTTAGCTTCATATTTTTTTATGAACTTTGAATGAAAATTAGATATCAAGCTCGATGAACTTAACCTCAAAATAGTATAAATCGAAAGTTTGTTTATAACTTTTTATGTATATTATTCTAGTAAATTTCTTGACTTGTCCGCGCTAAGGATTAATCTTACGAATTTTCTTGCTGAAGTGAAAGAATTTGATTTGACGCACTGTTTACTCATGAACTTTGAATAAAAATACTATCAGGAGGAGCAGAACTACGATATCCTCTTAAACGATCTGTTGTCAACAAAACCAATGATAATTTTTTTGGGCAGTTGACCTAAAATAACGTTGTCGAGTGTATCTCCGAGAATGCCTCCATGCATAGTAAATGATTTAACTTCATCACGTGTAATAGGATATTTTGCAGTCGCCTTTCATAAAGAATGAGCATGAGCTAATAATATCCCAGGACTAATTTTTACACGACGAATAATCAATGATGCTTCTTTAATACTGTGGAAGAGTGTGTAACATTCCTTCCTATTATTTATTTTAATTATCATTTATTTAAATAATTATTTCATTTATTTCCACGTGTTTAAGGATCGTTAAATAGCTTGCGCACCATGCCCAGCTATTTCGGACCCTGTGTTTCTTTTATTGTTGTTAAAGTCGTTTATAGCTAGGACGCCTTGCCTAGCTATAGCTGACTTTGGATAAATATTAGTTAATAGTATTTGAATTGATTAAGTGTAAAGCCCATTATTATTAAGGACCAAATGCCTTAATATTCGGGGCTTTTCACTGGTTAATAGGATAAGGATAAAGGTTTATCTTGGATAGGCTCTTTATTCAAAACATACAAAATTATCAGTAAGTGATTACAATAAGGCACGTTAACACGTGTCAAGTCTGCCTTGCTTAAGACAATGCGTTGGCCTATCGCCCGTTGCTGCCTTAAGCAAAGTATGACTATCCCGTGAGAGAGCTGATCCAAGAGTGACGAAAGTCACAAGCTCCTCGCACTGCTTGCATCAGCTCTCTTCGGTCTTTCTCCCACTCTTCTAACTTAGTAGAAGAGAGGGAGAGTCGCCGTGTACTCTCAGCAGTACTTACACATGCAAGCGCGTATACGTACATACGCGCGCTTGCATGTTCAACCACTTTGGTCTTTTTGGGTGTTTGCGCGCACATCTTCCAGTATCGTACGGTTTCAGGGCCGTACATACTCGGGCGCTCACATTGCCCCTCAAATTAAAATGGATTTTGCTTTTTAATTGATTAAGTTCAAAGAAAAAATCTATTTTATTTTTAATAACGTGACTTATGAAGATGCGCGCACAAACACCCAATTGAAAATGTAATTATTAGATAAACGATGCATATTTCGTTCACATTTACGTTGCTGCGCATGCGCAACTGGATCATGTGAGCGCTATCTCTTTCTCTCACAGCTAGCTTTCTCTCTCTTACCGCACGAACCACCTTAATTCCTTTTTTGATTTTTACATTTATTATTAATTGACAAGAAATAAAGTCTTTCTTTTTATTATAAGCTTAAATTTATTTATTTTACAACTTAACCTAATTATTTCTATTCTATTTAATTTAATTTCAAAAATAATTTGTTTCTTTAATTTTCACTTCTTTCTTCTATTCTGCCTTTTTTTTTTCTTCCATTGTTTTTTGTCTTAGTACATTTTTGGTTTTTTTTCTTTGACCTCTACTGTACTATAAGTGTCAGAGCGCATAAATACATTATAACTATATAGCTACTGTACTATGCGTTACTTATTTATCTTTTCTGCATTCTTTGCTTTTTAATATTTTTATTTTGTTTAAAATGATATTTGATCATATTATTTTTGCCTCAAATGATTATAGAACATTTATAAGTGTTCTATATGGGACTTTTCATGTTCTACATTTTTTTATGCCCCCCTTTTTACTTTTTTAGATTTGTAATTTATTGTTTTCGAGATGAAACTTTTTATCGAATTATTTTATATTTATTTTTCGGTCCACTATGGCCATAACTTTTTTTTATTTCGTTTTGTGCATCTCTTATTAATGCATAGGGTATTATGGATTTATTCAATGTTTTATCTTCATTTTTGCATAACTCAGATTTTTTATAATTGTTTGTTAAATAACATTTTAATGCATTTCCGAATAACTTTTTGCCACCTTACTTGTAGTTTTTCTCTATTCTTTCATTTGAAGAATAAAGAGGTGCTTTTTTAATAGTTTTCGTTCCATGTTTATACGTTGATAATTGAGCAGATACATTGCTAGATACTTTTTTATGTTTAGAAATTAAATCTATTAGTTCAATTTCTTGTTTTGGTGATATTATTTCACCTTTATGAATCTCATCATTGGTGAGTTCATAATTATTTTCCTCATGAAATAAATTTTCTTTATTTTCATTCGAGGTGAACGCACATGAATATGAGTCACTCTCGTGTGATTCAATATTTTTTACGTGAGTATACTCATTTGATTTGAGCTTTTGCTCAGGATTTTTTAGATTAGCATATTCGCCATCTATGTATAAAAGTATCTTTTCATATACTCTCCTCAAAATCATGTTTAACATTTCCTGAAAACCATGTTTTGTATTACTTTCTTTAATAACATTTGGAATTTAAAAGTGTACATTTATTCTTTTTGCATTTATATGTATATTTAACCTGTTTTGTTTTTTGATTGTTTTAATTAATTTACCCTTTTCAGGTAATATTTTTGAATTTATAATTTTTTGTGTTTTTGGGGTATTAGCATTTGTTGCAACCTTACCCCTTATATTTTTTAATTTAGGTGCAACTTTATTCAGTTTTTCTAAAGTTCTTCTAGTGATACTGAGTCTATATCTATTTGAGACACATTAATATCATTATAACTTTTCGTCATTTTATTGCTGACAGGAGCATTTAATTTTTCGCGCATTACAGCTTTTTGTTTATTATTATTTTGATTATTTAGAGCTTTTTCTCTATTCTCTAAATTATCATTTTCCTTAAAGAATTTCTGTTGATTTGAATTGCTTCTATGAGATTCATTTCTATTAACTGCTCTTTTCTCTTGAATTCTGTCATCATTATCAAAATCTAACAAGATTTTAAATAATGTGTTCTTATCTTTTCTCTGAGAAAATTACATGGCTTGCCTAACATTTCTGCTGAAATGTTTGCTGATTTTCGGAGCTAGTTCTTCTTCAGAATATTGAAGATTTAAGTCTTTGGCGAAACCATATATTTGGGTGGCATAAGCCATACGACTTAGTTTGCCATTCTCATAGAACTGTCCAAATTCAACTTTTCTTCTAGTTGTTCTTTGGATATCTTCATTCCAATATCTATCAAGGAATAAATTTTTAAATCCTTGATATGTGGTTACATCATCTTGATAGATGTACCACCATTCGTTAGAATCTTTTTGTAGTACAGTCTGCGACAACTCGAGGGTTTCTTCCTCTTCTAGTCGTTTTAATGCAATGTACTTTTCAAATTCATTTAAGAATTTCATTGGTCTTTCGACCTCCGTGCCTTCATATTTCGGCGAAGGAATTTTTATTTTATTATTATAAGGTTCGGAACCTTGCGTTCGAATCCCATTATTTTTTATTTTTTCTTTTAACTCATTAATTTTTATTTCTTGTTCTTGAGCAGTATCGTCTATTTTTTGAGTTAAATTATCACGAACCATTTTAATGGCTTCATCGTCATTTATTGTTTTTTTTAATTTAATCAATTCTTCATTTAGGGATTCATTTTTAGTGACTAAGTCTTCATTTTCTTTTTTATATTTATTTAACAGATTTTTAATTATAATATTGTCTTCTAATAAGTTTTTTATCTTATTTGACAATTCATTTATCTGTTCTTTGAAATTTATTGTTCCCACATCTGCGGTTTTTTCTAAATTAAAGACTATGGATTTGTCTGGACTAGCTGTATTAATTTTGTCATCCATCTCTTGTTGTTTATTAAACAACAATGTCAGCTCATATGTCACAGCTTTCATCCATTCGTTTTGCTTTATGTTGACGTCTTCCTCTATGGTCTTATCAAGATTTTCTAGTTCTTGCATCAGTATCTCTGATCTTCTTTTCGCCATCTTGATTTTTATTTTTATTCTAATTTATTTTTCGCAATTATAATTTATTATTATTTATCTACGAAATTAAACTGTAAAATATTTCTAATTTCTTATAATTTCTACTTAACAATAGGCATTAATGAAATTTTCCTTTATTTTATATTAGTATGAATTATTTAAATTGTTTAAAACGAAATATTTTAATTTTTAATTTCGTTCACAATTTTTAATCATTATGATATTGTCATTCATTAATTGATTTTATTTTATTAATTTATTTTGGTTTATTTTTTATTATGGCTTTTTTAATTTTTTAATATATTTATTCAATTTATTTTATTAAAGAGCGTATGCTATTCTATTACAATAACTGTTCTCATTCGCGTTGAGAACCTATGCTTAAGAATTCCTTCTGTCTATTTCTTAGCTATCGACCTTTTAACTTTGCTATTTGACATTCTTTAAAAATATTCGCGTTTTAGACTTGAGTTTGCACGGTTATAACAAAAGATTTTAAGAAAAAATTTAATGTGTACATTGTAACACTCAATCTTCTTGTTTTACCGCGCGAGCTTCAAGTCTTTTTGTCATTATCATTGACGAATACTTTATTTAAGAATTTAACATCAAGTAAAATTTTTGATTGATGTTTTATTTGCTTTTATTCAGAACAAAGGGAATTCTTTCACAGAATTATTTTATCATTATTTAACTAATGGTGTTTTATATACCATTTTTTGTGCATTTTCATGCCCTTTTTTTTATTTTCATTGTTTTATTATTTTTATTTTTGAATTTCGTCAATTTTTATTCATATATATATATATATATTTTTTTTTTAAGTTTTTATTATTTTTATTCTATTATTTTTTATAATTTTATTTTTCATTTTTATTTTTTATTTTATAATAATTTTATAAACATTTTATTAATTAATGTTAATGTTAACACGTGACTGTACTCTCGTGTGGGTTTTCTCAACGACGGTTGAGAACCAGTGGGCGCCAATGTAACATTCCTTCCTATTATTTATTTTAATTATTATTTATTTAAATAATTATTTCATTTATTTCCACGCGTTGAAGGATCGTTAAATAGCTAGCGCACCATGCCTAGCTATTTCATACCCTGTGTTTCTTTTATTGTTGTTAAAGTCGTTTATAGCTAGGACGCCTTGCCTAGCTATAGCTGACTTTGGATAAATATTAGTTAATAGTATTTGAATTGATTAAGTGTAAAGCCCGTTATTATTAAGGACCAAATGCCTTAATATTCGGGGCTTTTCACTGGTTAATAGGATAAGGATAAAGGTTTATCTTGGATAGGCTCTTTATTCAAAACATACAAAATTATCAGTAAGTGATTACAATAAGGCACGTTAAGAAGGGGCCGAACTATCTGTCTTTGTCTAATAGCATTTTTCATCATTTATGTAAACACTATCCGGTATAACAAGAAAAAAATAGCAGCCCCCGCTAGATATTAGTATAATAAGTAAATTTCGTAATAACAACCAAATTTTTTTACTGCGTAGTTTTTGAATAATTAGAGACCTACCAAAAAAAGATAGGTTATATTCTAGATTGCTAGTAGGTCTCTAATTAGTCAAAAACTATGCGGTAAAAAATTTTATTGTTATTACAAAATTTAATAATTATACTAATATCTAGCGGGGGCTGCTATTTTTTTCTTGTTATAAAGGATAGTTTTTATATAAATAATGAAAAACGCTATTAGACAGAGACAGATAGTTCGGCCCCTTCTTAACACGTGTCAAGTCTGCCTTGCTTAAGACAATGCGTTGGCCTATCGCCCGTTGCTGCCTTAAGCAAAGTATGACTATCCCGTGAGAGAGCTGATCCAAGAGTGACGAAAGTCACAAGCTCCTCGCACTGCTTGCATCAGCTCTCTTCGGTCTTTCTTCCACTCTTCTAACTTAGTAGAAGAGAGGGAGAGTCGCCGTGTACTCTCAGCAGTACTTACACATGCAAGCGCGTATGCACGTATACGCGCTTGCATGTTCAACCACTTTGGTCTTTTTGGGTGTTTGCGCGCGCATCTTCCAGTATCGTACGGTTTCAGGGCCGTACATACTCGGGCGCTCACAAGTGAACAAATCTAATTCGGATTTACCTTAATCTATTTTATACTGTTTGATATATTGATCTTTACTAGCGTCATTGATACACCAAGAAGGCCAACTGCTAGCCTCCTGTTTGATCTTTAGAAAGGTGTTCACATATTCAGCAAAGAGTCCACCACTTGCAGTCGCTTGGTCGAACTGCGTCATTTCGTATTGTCAAATGATATATAATTCAGTTATACGATACCCTAGTTCAACGGTCTTACGCATTTCATCGACAACTTATGTACCTGTGAATTCACGATTTTTTGCATTTTCATGACTAAAATCTCCTTGACGCATTTCTTCACAGCAAGAACGACATAGAGAAAAAAGTAGTCGATTGTGCATTCTAATGGGTAGAAGCGGTATGTATAGAAATTACGAGGTTGTAGCACCTTACATTTAATTAAACCTTCGACGCCTGATAAATCGTTATTGTTACCTGATGTCAGTTTCTTACACTCTTTTCCAAGTAAAATACGCGGATGCCCGAGAGGAAATCGCCCACGCTTACACACGTAAGGGTAGAGAGAGCAAATATCCGTGTATTTAATTTTTTCACCCTGACCAACTCTGCACTGAGTGACAAAATTTTCCGTTCTACCGCCGAAAATGCGTCCCGTGAATATAAAGTTATACGTAGCATTATGGGGTGGTTACTAACGTAATTTTAAATATCACGGTTCTCGCTTTTGATACGATCGAATTCACATTCCCATATCTCGCTAACTTCGTAGCTGAATCATTTTATTTTTTCGATTTTTCTTACTGTGTTTTCAAAAACCTCGTTAAATGTGCGACCGTAAGACAATCGCTGCTCACGATTATTTGGAAAACATTTGGGACAACTGTGAATGAAGCAACCCTGATACTCGAATGCAATGCCCTTATCATTTGGTAAATTTTGATCTACTGCTGAGAGACCTTCAACGCGAAATCTCCCTGGTAGCATGACTTCATGTACTCTACCAGTGTGAGCTATTTCTCTACCGAGTTCGCGTTCACACTGCACGAGCCATTCTAGGGATTTTTGCGAGTGCTCGTCACCCTGTCGATAACCAGCGGTTTGTATAACATCGATAGTATTTTTTTGTAAATAATTTTTTCTATATACCGTTGAACACCCGGATGCTATAGTTACAGCTTCCGTAAAAGGGCATGTTTTCCCGCATTCTAGAAATATCTTTCTGAAGGCTATACACGATCACCTTAAAATTTCTACGTCCATACGACAATATTCTACGATTTCACGTTTAAAATCAAATTTATAGTTACCTACATTCTCGTTATACCACGTAAAGAATTCAGCTCTCTCTGAAAGAGGCATTGTGTCTATACCGTGAAATTTAACGTCTGGTAAAGGTCCTCTGTAATTTAGATTTTCCTGTGTATTAAACAGGTGTGGAAAGTAACCTTTTTTACTAAATGGTGGTAAGCCAAAAGCCGTTGGAAGCGAGCTTAACCTCATGTGGAAGTAGTTCAAACTATCGATCAACTTAGACTCGCCACATTGAAGCATGATAATACTTTGCCCGTTCAAAATTACGCTTGGCACGTAAGATGTATTTTCCACGATTTCTTTTAGAATAAATTGACCGTCGAAGCCTCCAGAATTATGCGCAATACATATTATTTGTTCAAAACCAGTTTTTTTACGAATAGCAATTTCGAGTAAACGCTTGACCGGATCATCCCAAAAAACAAACTCGCGTACACCGCATGTAGAGCAAAAAGTACCTATACTCTCGACATCCATACAGTCCTCGCATACCTGATGTACTACGCAGAGGTTTGGTACATGTATTTTTATACTGCAGCTATCCCTATACGATGTGTCTTGCCGGGTTTCGAAATCGTAGAATATAAACAAATTTCTTTTCGTTTTCGATGCATCGCTAGATTGACCGCTTTTTGCTTTATCAGATGGAATTGTCAGTATATAACATGAATCGTTCACATTATGTTTTCGACGACATATGCTGCACCAATTAACCCCGCATACATGCTTATCTTTAATTTTATTAATTCTTTTACAGCAACGAGGACACGCTTAAGCAACATCGCATAATTTTTTAGTATTTTTTTTCAACTACCGACTGTTTTATGCTTGTTAAGACAAATTTGTCCGAAAAAATCTCTATTGCAATCGTTGCATTTTATTAATTTAACGTTTTCAGTTTCACAAGGTGGTGATACAAAGCAGCTAGAGCAAATAGACGAACTTTTATGCATATTTACAAGAGAATGTTTAATGTTACAGTATTCGCAGAAAAATTTAGTTTTAGCGGCGCCAGTTAAATTTAAAATAGTGTCAAAATGTCGAGTACGATTGTTATATAAAAGGTTAATGATTGAATTTTCATTGTGCTCTACATACGGCCGACCGTCGAAAAATGGTGGCTTTCCCACCCCAAAAGTTGATTCATAAATAACAATAGCTATTCCGTGCATCATGTAGTATGTTTGAAATTTCTGTATTTCCTCTATACCGCAGCCATTTTCGGGAATTTCAACGTTGGCATTAGTTATAAGAATATCCGCGCGTTGCCTCTGTAAAGCCCCTCTACTATTTCTAATCTTCCCCCAAATATCTCAAACTTCTTTTTCCGCTGAAGTTTTAAATTTAATATAGGCTTCACTAACTACCAAAGCCCTCGGTACGCATTTATTATCATCGTTTTTTATGGAAACGAATGATCTTGACCCGATTAGATCTATATAGAGATTTTTTCTTCTCACATCTCTTTGTTAGTAGTCAAGTAGGAGTAAGTCGACTCATCGCCATCATAATCATAGCCCCCGATAGAGCGTGGTGAAGAGGGAGACACTGTATAGTGTAAAGTTAACGGTGATGAAATTGGTGTTGAATAATTAACACAAGTATTTTTACTGACTGTAAATTTATTATTATTAAAAATTATTTTATGATTCACAAATAAAAATTTATGGTTCGGTTCGTCCGGAAAAACATTCAGCTACGCGTGTTAATAAATCTAGTAATTCCGGCATACTATCTTCATATATAGCAGAATGTGGATCACGAGTTAAGTTATGGATCTATCTAATTTCTTAGGCTCGTTTTGAATACATGACCCGACACGCCCCCAAAAATATATGTGATGGTAGACGGTCTATTACCTCACTATTCCGACGAATTACTTAAAAAAAAACGGAATGTAATAGCTGAAGGTATTTTCGGAAATATCATGATTTAAAAACTTTCTACTTACATTCATTTAAGAGTCCGCTGTATCTCTGTCCTTTTCTAATTAAAAAATTGACTTTTTTCCCAAAATTAGCAACAAGAAGCAAAAATAAAGAGATGGTTTCGATGTGTTTAATAAAATGTAATATTTTCTTTGATTAGTATGAATTAATTTTATTGCTCCGTTTTTAAGAAAAGTTGGAATAACTTAAAAAATTAGAAATTAGTGTCAAATAATGGGATTTTCAAGTTATTCCAACTTTTCTTGAAAATGAAGCGGTGGAATTAAATTATTCTTATTAGAGAAAATATTACTTTCTATTACACGAATCGAAACCATCTCTTTATTTCTGCCTGAAGCTATTAGTTTTTATAAAAAATAAATTTTAAATAGATTCGGTAAAACAGGTAACTGTGTCGGTATACAGCTGACTCTTAAGCCAGTATCTCTGATACTATTTTGACTGAAAGAACAATGGGGAATCGAAATACGCTTTTTTGCAGTTTGCGGCCAGTCAACGAAACGTCTCTAAATATTTTTTCTCAACTCTCCCTCGTCGAAATCCGGTTCATTACATCTATCATAATCTCTTTGTATCGTCCTATCAATTAATTCAGCTATGGTGAAGTTTGGGACATAATAATTAAGCAACACATCGTCAGTTCTACGCGCCAAAGCCCTTGCACGATTTGCTGCAGACATCACACAATCATTTTCAATGTTTAGAATGTTTTGTGGTAAATTATCATCATCGTCACTGCTACTACAACTTTCATTACTGTCACTATCGCTATCATCTGTATTGTTATTTTCATTACTATTATCGCTATCATCATCATCACTATTTTCATTATCTTTATCATCACCACTATTTTCATTATCGTTATCATCACTACTATTTTCATTATCGTTATCATCATCATTATCATCACGGCTATCATCTCTGTCATTTTGATTATCGTTAGCATCATCATCATCATTACCATCACCACAATTATTTTCATTATTATCGTTATTATCAACATCATCGTCGTCGTCGTCGTCGTCGTTGTCGTTATCATTCTCGTTATCATTGTCATCAATATTGTCATCATTACCGGCTTCCGAAATATCTGTCGGTGAATCCATTGATCCATATCCCATACTACTACTACTATCACTCCAGTGATCAGATACTTGATCATCATCATCTTCACTACTACTATTACTACTATCCCGTAGTAATATGTCACGAGCTCGAATAAAAAATTCCCATTTTATATTTAAATGATATTATTTTTAATATAAAATATTTTTAAATTACAAACGCACATAAGAAACACATACACGCGCGTGCGCATCCGCAGACAAACACTCACACGCGTGTTTGGACGCCTGAGTACATAAACTCCGATTGACATAAATAATTCTAAAACGTAGAAGTTTATGAAATTTTTTACGAATAGATAATTTATTTACATAATTTTAAAATAAAATATATGAATATTTATTACTATTACAAATAAAATTATAAAAATAATTTTGTTTCAAATTTCATAAAAAATTTATTATTTTTCAATTATATAAATAATTATTTTAAAATCGAAACTCTTAATTTTTACAAATAAAATAAATAATTTTAAATTATATGAAAATTATATAAATAATTTTACAAATAAAAATTAAATACATAATTTTTGTTAAAAGTAATAAAAACATTGAATATATTTTTATAGGAGACAATTTATATGCGTGATTTTTACAAATAAAATGAATAATTTAAAATATATGAAAATTCTATAAAATGGAAAATTATATAAATGATTTTACAAATAAAACTCTTCTTTTATCTCATTCCCTATCCCTTCCTTATATTTTCTCTGTCACTATATTTCAACTACTATCCCTTTTTTTCTCCTACTTTCTTTCATACATACTCGTTCCTTCTCTCTCTCTCTTTCTTGTTCATTCATGAGAACCTCCATCATGTTTGGTCTCTTCTTTCGAACCTTACTTCGCGGGTCTGGTGGAACAACATGACACGTCGAGTTGAGGTTGAAAAAGATGACACGTCGCGTTGAAGTTATAAACTATGACACATCGAATTGAGATTGAAAAACATGACACATCGATTTTAGATCGAATAAAATAATACATCTAAAATCGATGTGTCATAGTTTATAACTTCAACGCGACGTGTCATCTTTTTCAACGTCAACTCGACGTGTCATGTTGTTCCACCAGACCCGCGACTTACAGACCCACGCTAAATATATATATAGCGTGAGGAAGGGCCCCCTTCAAGAGGGTGCTATATGTATATATATATACGCACATACATACATATGCATATATATACATACTCACATGCACGCATACACCTACAGATCCATGCTGTATGCATATATAGTAAGGTTTCGAGTAAAGTATCCATACGAAATCTGCGAGCATCGGTAAGAGGGTATAATAGAGAAACCTCGTTAGAGTTAAAGAGAAAGTTATAACTTTACTGTATACATAATTTTAAAAATAATTATAAAAAATAAATGCAATTACTCTGTAACTCCTCAAGAGAAATCTCTATTTTCATAAGAATTGGTAAATTTTGCCACCCACGATTTGAAATAAAATCTACCGCCGCTTCATGAGCTGATCTAGATTTGTTTATTAGACTGTCATATAATTGTTTGATTTTACGTGGCCCGCAAAAACTTAAAAAAAAACGTATCTTCCGTTTGAGATGAATACACACAATTTGTTTTACGCAACGTCGCCATGCATCGTTACACCTTGTAGCGAGGCGACGATCTTCGTAGCTTAACCGCGCTGCTACGGCGACGACTACCTCGTGTAAACTTTTTTCTTCTGCATTGTACATCATGTTGATTACGACTAACAACAAATATTTGGGTGACTGCTTTTATATACCCAACAACCCTAGAAAAATTTACACTTACAAATAAACCTATTTATTCTTTCATCTTATAATTTTCCCTATCAAGTTGTCAAATTTTTCAATATTTAATTGCTTTTCAAAGAACACTTTTCTAAATTATTTATAGCTGTGTGAAAATTGTAGATTTGACCGTTATAAAATTTAAAATATAACCACGATAAGAGCACGTGTTTGTCTGTATGCATTTTCGTTTTCTGTTAATGTTTCCTTTAATATATTACACCGATTCTAAAAAAGAATCATTTATTGACATTTAATTTTTGTTTTTTATTTTCTTAGAACACACCCTCAACGTTTTTTATATTATTTTTCATTTTACGATGTGATTATTTTTCATTTTTATGGTATGCGACATTAACACCTTCAAGAGGTTGCTTAAATAACACAGGCCCACAAAATGAAAAAAAATGTCTGAACTTTTGACCGGACATACATATTCCCATGTATTTTTCGACGCTGAATCCGAATCTGTAATTAAAATATAGGGTTTTCCTACCTTTTCTCAGAGTTTTATTGAAAAAACTTCATTTTTTACGGTTTTTTTGCGGTTTTTCGAGTCTAGAAAAAACAAATCATGAGATACGGTTAATTGGACTTCAAAATCGAATTCTACGGGAAAAAATACACGGGAAACCATACCTTCAAATTTTTTTAACGCGATTCTAGTCCTCTGTATGGGGCTGAAAAGATGAGGAAATCGGTAAAAGTCGAAATTTTGCCTAAAATGGATTTAAACAATATTAAAATTTAATCATGCGTCTTTTGAAGAGTCGATAAACATTGGAAATACTATCCTGGGGGTTTTTCAGATTGCTGATCATGAATTTGAACTGTATATGGTAAATTTATCGATTTTTTAAAAATTTTACGTCTGAAATACTAATTTTAGAGTCTTTCACAGCATTGACTGTAAATTCAAGATATTAACTTAGCCTATTGTGTACGTTAAACTTAACATTTTGTCTATGTTTGTCTCTCTCTCTCTCTCTCTCTCTCTCTCTCTCTCTCTCTTCCGATGTTTTTTTTAAATTGGCTTACGCTTACGTACACGTTTCTCTTCGAATGACCGATGTAGTGGATTTCTGACACGTTTTTGTCCTTTTTCGCAGCTGTTTCTCTTTTTTATCATCCAGCAGTAATCTGCTAACATGTTGATACCCCAGTTTCCTTGAAATCTACGTTCAAACTCCTTTAAATCTTGGTGAAATCGTTCACCATGCTCTTCACTAAAGTCTCCGTTATTTTCAGGAAACTGATCAACGTGTGAATCAAGAAAATGAAGTTTTAAGTTCATTAGACAACCCAATTTTTCAAAATTACGTACCATTCTTTTCACAATAGCTTTATAATTCGTGTCTTTGGCATTACCCAAAAATTTCGTCGATACCTCTTTAAAACTTAACCATGCTGCCTTTTCAACATCAGTCATGCTTTGTTCAAAGTTTTCGTCTCTAAATAAAGTTCGGATTTCAGGACCATCAAAAATACCTTCATTTAATTCAGCATCAGATTTATGGGGAAATACTTTGCTTATATATTGGAAGCATTGACCGTCCTTGTCCAAAGCTTTAACTAATTGCTTTATCAATCCAAGCTTTATATGCAGAGGCGGTATCAAAATTTTCGAAGGATTAACGAGTGGATCTTTTATAACATTCTGTTTTCCAGGTTCAAACGATTCTCTTGATGGCCAAATTTTCTTTTTATAGTGTTTTTCTCTATCTCTGCTATCAAACATGCATAAATAACATGGGTACTTCGTAAATCCAAATTGTTGTCCAAGTATCATAGATAAAATCTTTAAATCGCCACATATTTGCCATTTATGTTCTCTATATTTTATTTTCGTTAAAAGTAGTTCAAGATTGGAATACTCTTCTTTAAGTACTGTTGAATGTGCTAATGGTATAGGAGCATATTTATTTGTGATATTGAGGAGTACTGCTTTAAGGCTGCGCTTTGATGAATCAATGAATAGTCGCCAATTTTCAGGTTTGTATATGTTGGGTTTCAATTCATCAATAAGACCTTTCACGTCCGTGCAATAAACCATATTAGAATCATTCTTGAAATAATTTCTAAAGCGCTCTTCTCGATTACGATATGCACATACTTTAGTACCCTTTGTCAACATATTTCGTCTCTTAAACTCTGAAGCCATAAACTCTGATTGTTCCTTAGATAAACCACTCTTTCTAAATAAATCGTTCAGACTTTTTTGATCAAACTTTTCAACAGTTCGTTCTTCACCCTTAGGAATATACTCTTCATCACTATCCAGAGAATGTTCTTCAGGTGAACTTAGATCTGGAGATCGAAGCAACAGACTACAAGGTCACCGTACCAAAAAAAAAAGAACACGGTGATCCTAAGCACCGGAACTCGATGCAGCTACACCAGCGGTAGATGCATTGACGAGGAAGAAAGCTGCAATTTCTGGACTCCAGTCATGGGATCTACATGTAAATTCGATGAATTTACTATCCTATATGAAGGTATAGGGACACGTATGGTTGATAACGATTCGAACACTATCGTTATCTACTTTGGTAATTCAACTGGAAAGATAAATTTTGGTCTAACCAAAACTGGAGAAAGACGCTATGCGGATATAAATTGATTAAAACGGACCAAACAGAACTATTCATTTTAGAAACCACAAGAGACAAATCATTCACCACATGAAAGAGCTTGGAGGTATCAGATATCATCCTCACTGCATATTTCAATGCAAAAATAATAAATCTAGGAATACATCTCGATAATCAACTGGGATCGCTATATCGTGACATAGATCTGCACAGATGTATATTGAAGAAGCAAATCATAGAAAATGCTCTGCCTCCGGCGTTCTCAAACCCAGACCTTTTTGCCCTGAAGGTTATGAAGTAACCAGGTAACTTAGCAATAGCAGCAGGTCACCCACATCATTTAATGCGTATCACGGTCCTGCAAAATAAGAAAAACAGACTTATGCTACTATGAAGTGCCAGTAGTCTGTGATGACGAAGCTTCCTTCGCCAAACCTATCAGCAAGGTGCTAGCACAGACAGGAACAGCTAGATATTGCAATACACTCATACCAAGTATCTTCAAAATCAACGAGAAATGATTTAAATCTACTCTACGACAACGGAGGGAAACGTAACGCAATTTTTGAAACAATTTGTTTAGCTGACCTGGAAACATGCCAGTAACTCGAAAGTTTCGGAGAATGGAATATATACACCAGAAGACCTAGAAAATTTACGTGAACATTTGATATTTCCAGCCGAAAAACCTGCAATGTTAGAAGCAATAGCTAGACGGCTCAACGACAGAGAAGCAAGAACGCGCTCTGTCAAGTTTAGCAGCCTGTTGCCGTCCGAAGATATGGAGACAATGATGGAATCCACGATTAATAAAATGCGGAACGGATTCCAAAAATTTGGCCAAATCTCAAGAATACTAATGATCACACTAATATGATAAGTAATAAAACTAATCTTCAATACGATGATCCGCGGGTACACACTCTACACGGTGTACCGATGGAGCATAAGACTTTTAGGAGCCATTTTCGGCTCGATAATACATTTGCTTACAAGCCTGGCTAAGCCTGAACGTACGGAGAAGGATAAAACATCAGAACATCGAACAGCCACCGGGTCAACGAAATCGTTGAATCCGCCAAGAAGAGGACTCAACAGATCAAACTCTATGCCACCGTCAAGAAAAACCATCCGAGAAATCGAGCTCAAACTGTTGGGAACCCCAAAGCAAAACAATTAAAATCTTATTGCTTTGTTCTCACGGTGGGGGTGTTACATCCGCATAATCACAGATGTATGAAAAATCCTTTTAATGAAAAATCTTTTTATTATTTCTATCCCTTTTCTATTAATTTTTTGATTTTTAACTATAGACAGATAATTATGTAGCTTTTTCAGTTCTCTCTCCGAATAACATTAATAAATACATATAAGTAAATAAATCTTTTAATAATGAGGAATATGCTATATTAGAATATAAGTTAAATTTCTTGTAATAGTTTTAAAAGTAAAGCAGTAAGTTCGCGCGCCGTATACGCTAACTCAGAATTTATAGGCGTGATAAGAAGATATCTTTTGTCACCGAATGTGAGATTTTAAAGAGTTTCTCACGGCTGAACTGACCAATGGAACTCTTTTGAATTTTGAGAAACTTGTATTTGTTCTCTAGATTCGTATTTTCCTTGCAGAGAAAAATAATTTTAGTAAATCAGTCTGCAGCTAGACCTCTCGAGAACAGTACCTCTCTCAACTCGCGATAATAAGCAAACAAAAATTGAAATAGTAGAATAAACTTATAAACTTGCGTTTTTTTTTACTTCTCAAATATATTTAATAAATTAAGTAAAACAAATTCGATTGTGCGCTTAAATCAACAAGTCTATTCACTATTAATCATAAATTTATGTGACTTACTGTTTAAAAATGAATTTAAATTTTATTCTTACAAAATTCGAATAGACAAAACATCAACGAGGTTTTTATTATAAGATAGTGCGACTCGCTTTATAAGATTTTTGTACATCAATTTTTAATAAATATTCATAAAAATCAACATAATATTAGTGTACGAAAGTGCTATTACGACCACCTTAATCCAATTAATAGCAGGCAACCAGTGGGGAGCACCTCGCCACATTTCAACACTCTGACCAAAAATTTAAATTACCTACGACCACGCAGCCAACCCATAAAAAGCTAAGTGATTTGGCTCCTCTATCCTGTATACGAGACAACAAATATCTCACGATTAAATATAACGTCCAAATAAACATATTTAAGGTGACCGGACATAACATACTTACTTTTCTTTTAAAATATGGTGAATTTTTTTATTTTGAAAAAACATCTATTATACCATCATGTAGGTATAAAAATTGCGCTCGATAACAATTTCTTTTGAAAACAGTATAATTATTTTATTTATGATAAAATAACATTTTCACTTCTTGGTCGGTAATTAAAACTGCTCCGGCCTACTCTTAAAACATTTATCTAAGAAAAGATTTGATACTTGAGTCCTAAAATTTATTTTTCCTATTTTGAGATCTAATTGGAACTTATTCCCTTAATTTTATCAATTTTTATTTTTTAACCGTCTCAGTAAACATGAAATATCTCATACACATGTATACAAGTGTATTATGTCATTTAAAATTCATTATTTATTGAATAAAGAATCATTTGATGTTATTAATTTGAAAGCTATCATAATTACAAAATGTTTCCATATAAAAATTGTAATTTTTCTTAAAAATTTGATACTCTTAATAAAATTTTGAAGGCATTGTACAATATAGCTTAAAAAAATGAATTTTGTTTATTATTTTCGAAACGGACAATTTATTCACAAACACAGTTGTGCATTTTTTAATGCGAGATAATGATAACTATTTAAAAATTGTTTCAAAAAAGGCACATACAAAATTGAAACCTTTAAAGATTTATCTTTAAATCTTTGAATTCTATTTGAAATAAATTTTATTCAAAGATTATTTTATTATATTTAATGAATTTCAAATAAAATAATACACTTGCATATATGTGTATAAGATATTTCATGTTCACTGACACGGTTCAAAAATTAAAATTGATAAAATTAAAGGAATAAATTTCAATTGGATTCGAAAATAAAAAAAAATAAATTTTAGAGCTCTAGTTTCAAATCTTTTTCAAATTAATGTTTTAATGAATTTTTTATTCCAAATTATTAAACGAAAGTAAAAATTTAAAAGAACCATTTGTTTCTTAAATAACATATAGAATGTAATTGAATTTTTGAAAATTACAATATGTAGAATTTTCAGCTTACCTGATTGGTGAAAGGTTGTTATTTAATACACAAAAACTTAATAAAAAAGTTGCCTGATTAATTTTCTCATTTTCAACGGGGAAATAACTAAAAACTTCTTAATTTGCATAAGAGTCAGAAAAATATTCATTTTATAATCGATGATAAGATCTTTTTTCTCTCCCTAAGAGCAGGTCGTATATCTCGATCCTTTTCTAACCAAAAAATTCATTTTTCTGCAAACCCCAATAATTGTAACAAAAAGTAAGAAGAAAGCCCTATCTCGTATAATAAAAAACAATATTTTCTTTGTTGAGAAAAAATTATTTATATCGATTTGTTTTGAAGAAGACTTTGAAAAACTCAAATGTCCATCCTAACCTCTATTTTTAAGTTTTTTAAGGTTTTCTTCAAAACGAATCGATAAAAATAATATTTTGACATCAAAGAAAATATTGCTTTTTATGATACAAGATGGGGCTCCTTATTTTTTGCTACAATTATTAATTTTTGTAAAAAAATCAATTCTTTGATTAGAAAAGGACATATATACTCGACCTCCTCTTAATTTTGAAGAAAACATACAAATACATTTTTTTATTAGAAATCATTAAGATAGATAGATATTCATCAGATTATCTCAACTGATTAAGTCGACTTATAAGGAAAGTGTTTGACTTCTGGAAAACGGATTTGGCTGAAACTGTAGGATATGATTTTTTTGAAGAAAAATGAATCCGTATTTTTTCTTTTTACCCAATAGGCCCCCTTGAAAAGGATATAGAAATTTTTTTGAAAATATGGTAAATAAGAGGAGTATGAATAACCAAAGAACTAAGACTCTTACAAAATAATGCATGTAAAATAAAATAAAGCATCAAATGAATGCTTTAATTTAAGCTTTATTGCATTTAAAAAGCTTTCATTGTTTGAAAGTTATTCTTAATTAAATATTAATACTCACTTAATATTTTCAGTATATAAAATATGATCATTTTTTTGCGCTATTTCATTAGCATATTTCAATTGCCTGTAACTTTCAAACAACAAAAGTTTTTTTACTGCAATATAGCTTAAATTAAAGCATTTCGTTCGTGCTTTATTTTATTTTCAATGCATTTTTTTTGTAAGTCTTAGTTCTTTGATTATTCAAGTTCTTATAAAGGCTCTTATTCATCATATTTTTGAAATAAATGTCTATTTCCTTATCTAGGGGTCTATTGGACAAAAAGAAAAGACACGGGTTCATTTATTCTCTTCAAAAAATCATATTTTATAGTTCCAGCCAGATCAGTTTCCCGGAGGTCAAACACCCTCCTTGTTAGTAAATATTTGTATGTAAAATATTGATCAACTTCATTTTATTTTAAATACTAAATGAAAATACTTAAACAAGATATATAATTTTATTAAATTCAAGTAAATATAAAAGTATAACGAAACATTAGTCCTTATTTAATTTAATGAAAGTTTCATATAATAGGTTAATAAATAAAATTTAAACTAAAAAATAATAAAAATTAAAAAATTTACTTGTTTAATAATCATGAAAACACTTTTCGAATGAAAATCAAATTAACACATAGTTCAAATTGACATAAAGTATTAAGTATTCCCTACTAAAAAAAACACGTGTTTTTGCACGTGAAAAAAACACATGTAAAATACACGTATTTTTTACACGTGTTTTTTACATATAAAATTTGCGTGTTTTTTCACACATATTTTTAACGTGTTTTTTCACACATATTTTTTACGTGTTTTTTTCACGTGTATTTTTCAGGTGTATTTTTCACATATTTTTTTATAGCTTTTCAAAGAGCTTCTACTGTCCGGCCTATTATATCTGCGTCTTCGAAATTTGTGTAAGGGATGACAAAACTTAGAAAAACTCCACCTAGTGACTTAAAGTCGAACCGACGTAATGGATTATTAATAGTGATTTTAATTCACTAGGTGGCGTTTTTCTAAGTTTTGTCATCCCTTACACAAATTTGGAAGAAGCAGATATAAGAGACCAGATGGTAGAAGATCTTCGAAAAGCTATGAAAAAATATGTGAGAAATACACCTGAAAAATACACGTGAAAAAAACACGTGAAAAATATGCGTGAAAAAACACGCAAATTTTACATGTAAAAAATACGTGCAAAAAACACGTGTTTTTTTCAAATAGGGTTACGTGTATATTAATGTGTACATAAATTTAAATAAGCGAAGCCGGAATATAACCATTTTGTGGTCACACCCGAGATGGAACATTTTAGTGCGCGTAGTTGAGTTAGTACTCTGTAATAGGCAAAATCAAGTTGGTACTTTTTATAGCGCTTGTCTGAGTTGTTACCTTTCTCTTCTCATCCGACGAAATGTTCTGTGATAATTGAAAGGAATCTAATTAATCCCACAGAATAGTTTATATAATTTATTTTATATTTATTTTAGTGTTATGTATTATTTTATTATTTACATGTTGTGTATAAACTTTGAAATAAAAATTTGTATTTTCAAATATATTTTATATTTTTTTTAATTATTTATAGTATAGTAATTTATAATAATTCTAATAATTTTAAGGTTAGGTTGCAAACAAAAATAAACAGGACATAATGTTAGCAAACTAATGATAAATAAGAGTCAAAAATTTTAATCAAACTAAAAATCTATTTATTAAATTGTTGTATTTTGTACAAAAAATGTTATCATCAAATATCCAAATATCTTCATTTTCATCTTCGATGTTGTTGTTGAGAAATTATTGAAGAATCTTCATGAATGAACAGATCCATTGATCGTTACTATAACGGGAAATTTTACGTTCAAATATGGTCTTGACCGTTTTCATATTTTGACTTTGGGAGGTTATGGTCAAGGCATAAAACATCCAAAACATAATAATATAATAATATTCATGATTTTTTTCCGCTTACCCAATGGTGACCTTGAATTTGACCTTGACCATGATCTACAAGAGCATCTGAAGGTCACGTCGCTGTTAAAAAAGAATTATCCTAATTTTGACCTAAAAATTTACGAGTGGATAATTTTGGTGTTATCCGATCAACTAAAGCATAACTTGGTCCGATCAACTTAGGCAAAACTTGGTCCGATGAATTAAGGAAAGGCTAGATTAAATCATTTAAGTAAATATTCTCACTGATATATTTTAATTATCTTATTGGAAAAAAGTATCAATCAACTGATCATTTAATATTCCAGTCCAAACATTTAATTTTTGGTGATATTGGGTTTCGTTTTGCTCTATTCAGTTAGGATTCCGCTCAGCCGAATAACTGCAGTTATGCCTATTTAAAGTCCCCTTTAATTCAAATGTTACTTTATCTGAAAATACTATGTTTATGCAAAATTGGAGTTCTTAACAATTCTAGACATCATCTGTCCTTGTAACTCAACTTTTCTATCAAAATCATCTTTATTCTACTCTTCAACAAGACTAACTTCAAATGAATGAAATTTGTTAATATTCAATATTTTATGAATGCAAAACTTGCTTATTTCATGTTGTTAAGAGGTTTTGTGAATTGAAGTATGCGAATCCTTTTTAAATAGTAACAAGACAGTGATTTTTCTTCACTTATTGCGGTAGATGGTCTTCCAGAACGAGGACGATCTTTTACACTTCCTATATCATTGAACCATCTGACAGTCCTCGATATTATAGATTCAAAAATTAAAATGAGGCCAAGTCTCAAAGTGTTATTAAAGAGAGTTTTTAAATGGTCGTAATATCGTTTAAATTTACCCCAGCCTCTTATCATTAGAAGTAGAATGCTCCCTCTTTTATTAAGGCACTGCCGTTTATGTACTGATAATGAATATGCACGACTGTGAATGATGACTAATTAACTACCGAAAAATATTCAGCGAAAAAATGAAAGGTGAACGAGAAAATACTTTTTTCAAGAAAAACTTACAAGGAGAGTATTTGACCTCCGGGAAACGGATTTCACTGAAACTGCAGGATATGATCTTTTGATTAAAAAAATAAATTCATGTTTTCTCTTTTGTGCTAAAAGGCCCTACAGACGGGGATATAAATATTTCTTCGAAAACGTAGTGAAAAGAAAGTCTTTATAAGAACTTGAATAACTAAACAACTAAAACTCTTACAGAAAATTGTATTTAAAATAAAAGAAAGTACAAATTATAAACTTCAATTTAAGCTCTATTGTATTATAGAATTCAAAAGTTACAGGCGATTAAAATATGCTAATAAATTAGGGTAAAAATTTGATCGTATGTTACATGCTAAAAATATTAATAAATATGTAGTAATTTTCAATTAGGCACAACTTTTGAACTGCAAAAATTGCTTTTTTGATGCAATCAGGCTTAAATTGAAGCTCTTAATTTGTACTTTTTCTATTTTCCATATATTTTTCTGTAAAATTTTTAATTGTTTAGCTATTTAAGTTCTTATAAACGCTTCTTTCCTCTATATTTTCGAAGGAATTTCTATATCTCCATCTATAGGGCTTATTAGCACAAAAGAAAAAACACGGGCTCATTTTTTTTCACCAAAGAATCATATCCTGCAGTTTTAGCCAAATCCGTTTCCCAAAGGTCAAATACTCTCCTTGTTAAAGAAATACTTTTTTTCCAAAGAAAATTTTTTCAATCTCTATAAGTATCATGACATACTAGAAAATAAAAATGAGCTTTGGTAAACTGAAATTGGATGAAAATTGACTAAGATAAAAAATATTTGTCAATAAAATTTTTAACCAATTTTTGATTGACAATATCTCTGATTACAAAATTAAAATTTAATTCTTAAAATGGTTTATTATAAACCCTTCAACAAGATATATAAATTGAAGATCTCTGCAAATTTTGAAGTCAACTCGTAGAAAATTGGCAGAGAAATTCTACGACAACTAATAAAAACCGGTGTGGCAGTCTTTGGGACTGGCCGACAGAAGTGAAACTTCTTTACGAAATCTTAGAACTCATAAATAATTATTTAAGTTCAATTACTGTTTTATTTAATTGAAAAATAATTTTTAACGGTAGGCCGGAGTAGAACCTGATACCGACCGAATAACAATTGAGTTGTTTGTTATTTACTCAAGTTTTAATCGGTGTATCTTCAAATTAAAGATCGAGCGCAATAGATATTATTATTATGAACATCTATGCACAAGAAAAAAAATATCTACCAGTTTGTTTTTGAGAAAAGTAAGTAACGCGAAAATATTATAAACATAAACTTTTACTTTGGCGTTTTAATTTTTTTTATACGTCTCTTATGGGAAGTGTATACCGTCAGTAAAGAAGTTTCGCTTAAAAAATAGACAAAATTAATTCATCGACAAAAGAAGAGTATTTTAACCATCAGATGAGGTCTTTTGAAATTATTTATCGATTAAAGTCTTATATTTAATAAATATTTAAGATAGAAAAAGTTTCATTAGTTAATATAAAAAAAAATTTTCCATTACATTAAAATTTAATTTTTTTTCAGATTTTGACTTAGGCCTGATACCTTAACGACCAAGACCCCAAATTTTTAACATCTTTTTCAAGGCTTTGGGAAGTTACTTACTACAGCAAGCGATATTAAAACTTTTGCTGCAGGGCCGCTGCTCAACAGTGACTTTGCGCGTGTAACTTGACCGTACTTTACCTGTTTGGGCAAGATTATTGCCCAAAACAGGCAAGCACCATGCCTAAAACCAAGTTTGGAAACAATTTACTTTTTAAGAAAGTAGTGCTATCACAGTTTTTATTAGTGTATAAATGAATCACATAAGCATTATTTTTAGCCCTGTTTGAAGGTACAAAATTATTTAAACAAATTAATGATTTTTTGAAGTAATGAAAATGTTGATAATTTAAAACAGCTAAATGTATTTGTAATTAATGCTCAAAACTGTTTCCAAAGTATATTTCATGCAGGTAACGTTTAAATTTCAATGTGTCTGTTCCATTTCATCAAAATCCATTATATCTCTTTAAGCATTAAACTTGAAATTTGTATCCAAAATGCGAAAGAACAACTCGAAAAATATCGGGTGAAACCCTTGCTAAATTCTTTGAAACCATTTTTAAATTGACAATAAATCTTGAAAAGTTATTCAAAAATAACTTGTTTGAAAATTCCGTTTTTTGATATTTTACGAAGTATGGCCATTTTGGAAAGCTTAAAAATATTTTAGGGTCATGATAAAAATTTTTCCATTATGTTTTCATATCAATTGTACTTTTTTGCAGTGATTTTAGTTATTGCTTTTGCGTTTTAATTATAAAAAAAATTAAAAAAGTAAAAATTTGTAATTTCTTTTACTGTTTTTCGTGAAAAACACGCTATATTTTTTTGAGGAGTATTTTAGCAAAAGGTCGGTATCACCAATTGATAGAACAGTTCAAAATACGTCGTATATGATCTTTTTTAAATTTTTTCAAACCTTTTTTTAGTTGCAAATAAGCCTTAAATCAGATTTTAACGCTGCCAAGTCCTTTGGCGCAATGCTTCCTCATAGAGCTCATTGAGTCAGGGTAATTTGATTTTATTTTTTTAAATATGATTTCAATGTAAAAAACACAATTTCTGTAAGAAAAATTGAAATTATTATCAATATGTTTGAAAGACAGAGGAAATGAGAAATTAAGAAAAGAGTTATTGAGAGCGTTAAATCATATATAAGAAGTTATCAAAGAGCTGCGTTCTAAAATTATTTTTTTAAAACTTGTTTCATAAAGATATTATCAATCAACTTTTATTCTAAGCAAATTTTTTGAGTTAGAAGAATGAGAAAAATGAAATTTGAATAGTATATTTCTCACCTACCAAAACAAAATAATGGACAGTATGCAAAATTTGAAGCAAATCCATCAATTAATTTTCGAGATCTAATTTTATAGATAAATAACATTTTCTTTTTAAAATTTCTTTTCCGAAATCCTCAAAATGCTCTAAAATTGAAACTGTGCTGAGAAAATTAGTTTTCCAAAGCTTGTTTTCTTGAGACAGTAGCGAATAACATGCATACAAATTTTGGAAAAAATTTATCAAATGGTTTTCGTAAAATAGAAAAAAATCGAAAAATTAAAATTAAAAAAAAAAAATTTTTCAACGCTCTAAAATTAAAAGTGCGCTAAGAAATTCAGTTTTCAAAATTGCTTTCTCATAGAGAAAGCATTGAATCGATAAAAAATTTTTTCTATTTTTTTATTAATTTGTACATATTTAGACTTAGGGAGTCGAGAAAAATGGTTTCCAGAAAATGTCTGTATGTATGTGTATGTGTGTGTGTGTGTGAATTCAGTTCGCCAAAAATATCTCGAGAACTACTCGATGAATTTGCTTCAAATTTTGCATGCAATTAATTTTTTTGTCGAAACTGATTTTCTTAGCACACTTTTAATTTTAAAGCAATTTGAAAATTAAAAATAGTATATTGTGTAACTAGTAAGGTTTAGTTGACTATTGCGCACGAGGGCAAGCTGGCGCACGAGCGTAGCTGCTAAAAGAAGCGTAGCTCGTGCGCCATCTTGCCCTCGTGCGCAATAGTCAACTAAACCGAACGAGATTCACATACTATTTTTTCTTATAAGTGCTGGGTGTAAGAGAGAGAGAGTGACATGTTAGGGCGCGGAAAGGGGGGGTTGGGGGGGCGAAGCCCCCCCCATTTAAAAAAATTAATATGTAAATCAAAAAAAAACATTTCATATAAATATTATTTTTTGCATCGCCAACAACTTTCATCAAGAAGCTAGCACACAAATGACTCGTACATAGAAACTCGTGCACGTTCTAGCGTGTTTTGTTTCCTTTCGGTGTAGCATTCTCTTACTCTCTCTCTCTCTCTCTCTCTCTCTCTCATATCTGCCGTACGACTGACTCCTAAACACGTTCTGGCGTGTCTTGTTTTCTTTCGATAAAGCATTCTCTTTTTCTCTCTCTCTCTCCTATCATCTTCGCCCGCGCGATGCTACTTATGCATATACAAAACAAAATCGTGGTTTTCTTTTTTTCATTAATTAACGGATTTGCGTGACGTTATTTTTTATAACCTAACGCTTTTTACTCAAACACACGCTTCAAAGACAAAACACACGTGGCGCGCGCTATTAGCTACTTACCACCCCGAAAACGCATGCGCTATAGGCCACTTACCTAGCACGTATGAGAAAAAAAAGTTTTCTTCATTTTTCTTTTATTTTATGAAAACCATTTGGTAGATTTGCTCCAAAATTTGTATGTAAGTTATTCGCAATTGTCTGAGAAAAATAAGTTTTAAACAACTCATTTATTTAGCGCAGTTTTCATTTTAGAGCATTTAGAAAATTTTTGAAAATATGTTTATTTTTCATTTATTTTTATATTACACAAAAACCATTCGTTAGATTTGCTCTAAAATCATTATGCAAATAATTCGTTATTGTCTTAATAAAACAAGCTTTGGAAAACTTATTTTCTTAGCGCAGTTCTAATTTAAGAGAGTTGTGAAAATTAAAAAAAAAATTTTTTAATTTGTTTTGGGTCTTACGTAAACTACTCTAAGAATTTGTTTAAAAATTTGTATAGAAATTATTTGCTACTGCTGAAATAATAAAAACATTTGAAAACTGATTTTCTTGGCATACTAATAATTTTATAGCGTTTTTAAAATTGAAAAAAATTTTTTTTTTCTTATTTTTTTTCTATTTTACAAAAACCATTCGATAGATTTGCTCCAAAATTTGTATGCAAGTTATTCGCTATTGTCTAAAGAAAATAAGCTTTAAAAAACTCATTTTCTTGCAGTGCAGTTTTAATTTAAGAGAATTTTGAAAATTTTGAAAAAATGTTTATTTTTTATTTTTTTTTTATATTACACTAAAACCATTCGATAGATTTGCTATAAAATTAATATAAGAGGTGCTTTGGAACAGGTAAGTAGCGCCAGACGTGCTTTGAGACGCTCTGTACTTTTTTGACTTTTTTCTGCCGCAAGCTGCCTTCGGGCGTTTTTGTTTCAGGGTACTTGCAGGCACCTTAATGCAAGACAGTGTCTGTTTCAAGTTTGTGAGCAGTGATGCTGTTCTTGCTTTGCTGATGTGAGTTTTTCTGGACCGGTAGGCTTTTTTGAGGTTAGTGACAAACTGAATGTTTTTGGAGGGAAGGCAGTATTTTGGTGGTTTTCAGAACACGCCAAGCGACGAAATTTTTCAAATTTGCCGCAAGAGGTCGCTATCATGGATCGATGTGCTATATGTAAGCAGCCGTCATCTGACATATGTGGAACAAAGAGAGTGTATAATTGCTCGACTTGTCGTCAGCGCTGTCATGCTAAATGTATGACACGCATACAATTAGTAGGCACAGGTTACCACTATACCTGCAACAAATGTGTGAAGACAAAGACAAAGAATGAGAGAGGCATCCCCTCCAATTCACATGCTCGTGATGCTAGCATTAATAATAGCCAACTACTTGATGTCGGTAAGGCAGAGAAGAAGTCGCTCCTCAGCACATCGACTCCATCGAGAACTGACACGCAAGTACCACCGGTTATCGTCATATAGGGGCAATCAACAACCAAGGAACATCAGAAGGCTAGTGGCGCGGCGAAAAATAAGAAGATTAGCTTAAGTAACACTTTAAATAATAACAATTTAATTCAACCGGCGCATAATAAAGGTGGCGCTACGCATGTTGCCCCCGCTGCCCATATTAAAAATCATAAAACAATAAATTTAACAAATAACAATGTAAAATTGAATAGTAATGCTGACATCTCCATTTCTCAAGCTGCTTTGTCTGAAATTGAAGAAAATTTGTCTCGTAAGCTTGACTCAGTCTTAGGCGCTTTCGATCGGATCCGGAGTGTTGAGAGCAGCATAATGGGTATTGATGATGGCTTGCGAGGCATCTTAGATAAACTTAAAAATCAGGACAAAGTAATAAAGAATTTTGAAGTAATGCAGGCAAGGCTGCTTGATGAAAATATTAAATTAAAGGAGATAGTCAGTAGTTTGGAAAATAAATTGTCCACTCTAATTGAGAAGTATGATAAGACTGATTTAAATTTAAATTCTAAAATTAATAGCCTTCAATCTGCTATACAAGCTGAATTTAATGGAGTGGACAAGAATTTTTCAGAACTTGGGGTGGGGTTGGCATGCGTGGTACAGACCGTCTCTGATCTCAGTGTGCAGGAGCGTGTAGAAGAGCGTGAAAATGTCTCACACACTGACACGAATTCAAAGGAAACAGCAGACGTCAACACACAAATTATCAACACAGAAATAGCAAAGGATAATCCTCACAATACACAAAATTGTGGTATCGAGGGTGGCTCATTGGTGGTCTCCAATGGACTGGACTGCTTAGCGGCTAATGTTCCACAGAAGGATTATGTTTGAGCTGTTCTCGACACTATATTTCCAGACTTAAAGCAGTCACACATTTTGTCGGTTGTATGTTTAACATCGTCTGAATCTAGAAGTGGCGTGATCAGGGACGGTCCGGGGGGTGCTCACTCGCTGCTGGTCAGACTCTCCGAGGCCAGTCTGGTTAAAAAAATATTAAATGAAAAAAGAAAAATCACTAGTTTCTCAACGGCAGACATTGATCTTTCTCGTTTTGCCAGTCTGTCTGTCATAAAAAACCATTATAAGGTTTTTATTAATGAATACCTTCAAAAAGATACATATAAAAATTTCAAATATCTCAAGAATTATGCTAAGGTTAAAGGTATTAAATTTATTTGGCATAGAAGTGGCAGATTTCTGGCAAGACGGGCGAGAGGGGAGAGAGCATACACATTTGCTACTAAAGATGATATAGATCAAATTCTAAGTAATTCAAATAATGTTATTGTAGACAAAAATTTTATTGCTGACAAATCGTGTGTGATTAGTGGATGTTTAAATAAGGTTGACAATGTTGTTAAGATAGCTCCCAATGATGAATGTCCTGTTATTAAAAGTAAGTTAAATAATAATGAACTCTCTCCCCAATGACTAAGCCAGATCACCTCGGTGAGTTGAAAAGGGAGAAGGGGTGCACTGCGAGCGGGCTTTTTGAATGTGACTTCTTTGAGGGCTCACATTGGACAGGTGCGTGAGCTCCTATGTGACGACCATTCTTATGATCTGTTTGGAGTGGCTGAGACCTGGCTGGGTCCGACTGTCTCGGATGACGTCATTCAGGTTAAAGGGTATAAAATTTTTAGACAGGATAGAAACCTTCATGGAGGAGGGGTTGCTCTTTACGTCAAAGATAGTTTGAAATGTGAGATATTAGCTTTTTCGAATACCATAACTATAACTGCCAGTGGCAAGCCTGAAGTGCCTAAATACATTTTTTGTTCTGTTAAAGCAGGCAACTCTGAATCTGTGTTGGTTTCCGTCATTTACCGTCCTCCTGTCATTTCCTTTACAAAAGATTCGGATCTAATTGATAAATTAGTAAGTTTGACTCCCGATTTTTCTTTTAAGATTATAATGGGAGATCTGAATGCCGATCTCCTGCGAGAAAGCAGTGATGCGAAGTTTCTTAGTAAACTGTCCGCTGAGCTTTCGCTTCAGTTGGTCCAGCACGGTGCCACGCATATAACTCCATCGTCGCGCACATGGATTGACCTGATTTTTGTAGATGACAATGACACCATACTGGACGCACGTAACGTACCTGCGAACTTTCATAGTCGGCACAATTTAATTGAAGTTTCTATAGCCTACAATGCAAGCAGTTTATTGCAAGATCCAATTAAGTATCGAAATTATAAAAATATTAGTGGAAAATTATTATTGGAGAAATTGGCCGGCTATGATTGGTCCAAATTGACAACTGATATAGTGGATCCTGAGTCTGCACTTGACTGCATTTGTGATAATCTTACTGCTGCTATTGAAGACTTAGCACCAGTGAAAATATTTAAATGTACGAAAAAGAAGCCACCATGGATGGATGGAGAGTTGTCACAGATGCAGCGCAGGAGGGATGCCACATATAGGCGATACAAACGGACAAACGACAATAAATATTTTTCAGAATTTTTAATTTTACGTAAGACGTTGGACGAGCAGATTGAGCGGGCAAGAAGTGAATATTATCATAACAGACTGTTCGAGGCTCTTGTAGGTGGTAATGTCTGGAAGGAGTTGAGAGAGCTGGGACTCTTATCCTGGGACCTCAAGGGGATCTGAATGGATTTGCTCCAGATGGGCTTAATGCGCACTTTGCTGGGGTGTCGGTTTCGCCACATGATGATGGTGAGGAACGTAAGAAGTTTCTTTCTGAATGCAGCGAAAATGGTTTCGCTTTTAAATCAATTAATATTAACGATGTTATTCTTGCAGTTTCTCACTTCTCATCGCAGGCTTGTAGGGAGGACGGCATTCCGCAAAGTGTGATACTTAAAGCATTACCATTTATTGGTGAACATCTTGTGACTCTGTTCAATTCTTCTTTTGCGCGGGGGGTTTTCCCTGGCCTTTGGAAACAGGCACGTATTGTGCCATTAAAGAAGTGCTCTGCACCCAAATCGCCTAAAGACTTCAGGCCTATTGCTATTTTATGTTTTCTTTCAAAGGTACTTGAGAAGATCGCCCATGACCAGTTGCAAGAGTACATTACTGCTAATAAAATACTTCATCCAATGCAGACTGCCTTCAAAAAGCACAACTCGACACAAACAGCTATTCTTAAATTAACTGATGACATAAGATCGGGTCTAGACAAAAAACTCGTCACGTTATTTTTACTTTTTGACTTCAGTAAGGCATTCGACATGATCTCTCCCTCCAAGTTACTTACTAGGCTTAGATCGATGGGGCTTTCCAGGGCTGCTCTCTTGTGGATTAACTCCTATATATCAGAAAGGAAATGAATGGTTTCCACGCATTTAAACGAGGAATCGAGTTGGCTGACAACCAACCTTGGAGTTCCGCAGGGTTCAGTACTGGGGCCTCTGTTGTTTTGTCTTTACATTAATGACGTACGTGACGCTCTTGACTCTAGTTGCGTCGAGCACCTACTCTATGCAGACGATCTGCAAATCTACACGCAGATACCTCGCGAGAATGTGGAAGAGGGTATTCTCACTCTACAGAGGGCGGCCAAAGCAGTGTCGGAGTGGGCTGCTGGTGTCTCTCTCACTTTGAATTCTAATAAAACCAAGGCAATCGTCTTTGGCAATAGTCGTTTTATAAATTCTTTTTATGCTGATAGGTCACGTACGATTGATCTAGAGGGAGGCATCAGTATACCTTTCTCTGACTCCGTGACGAGTCTTGGTGTTGTGCTTGACCCTAAACTTTCATGGGTACCTCACGTTGATATGATTACAAAAAAGTTTAATAGAGTTTTGTATGCCCTGCGGTTTTTCCGTCGGTACACCACGGAGACTCTGCGTAAACAGCTAGCAACCGCCCTGCTGTTTCCACATCTTGACTATTGTTCGGTAGTTCTGCTCGATGCTTCTCAGGAGTTGAGAAGACGAATACAGAGATTACAAAATTCATGTGTGAGATATGTAATGGGTTTGAGAATGGGTGATCATGTCTCTCCTTATAGAACCGTGTTGGGTTGGCTGCGCACTGATTCGAGGAGACAGTATTTTCTGGCTGTGCTTATGTACAAAATCGTGCGCATCAATATTCCGGAGCATCTAGTGAGTCTCTTCACTAGACGTGTACCTAGGGCGGCTACTAGGGGAGAGACAAAGGATCTTGCGGTGCCCTTTATGCGCACTGAGACTGGAAGGAATTCCTTCCAAGTTCAAAGTGCGCATTTTTGGAACTCCCTGCCTGCTGAGATTAAACATCTTCCGTCTCTCAGCAGGTTCAAGGTAGCGGTGAGAGGGTACTTGCTCGACCTAGATTAATATTTTTTTTTACTATATATTTATGTTAATTTATTTAATTTATTTTTGTAACGTCCTGTATATAGGTTTAAGGTGTGAGTGTATTTATTGTATGAGTGTTGGCTGAATGGTTGGTGAGTGAGAATTTTTATTTGATTTTATTTTTGACTGCGTTTCCTGCTATTGCGTACGCTTGTTATTTTTATTTTATTATGTATTAAATTTAATTTTTTAAAAATTTTAATACCATGACTGATAGATATTGTAAGACTGATTTTTATTTATATGATTATTTTTATCTATATTGCGTGTATTTTATGATTACTTTGTGATATCACTTTTATTTATTTTTGTTTGTGACTTACTTATTCAGTATTATTAGGTTTAGTGACTGACTGTGATATTAATTGTGCAATATTTACATTTATACTTCATAGCATTTTGTGCAATATTTATTGTTTTTGTATTTACAAATTGTATTACACGTTTTTGTACTTTTATACAAAATAAAATAATATCTATCTATCTAAAATTATTCGTTATTGCCTTAATGAAACAAGCTTTGGGAAACTTATTTTCTTAGCGCAGTTATAATTTTAGAGTATTTTGAAATTTTTGAAAAAAATTTATTTTAAATTTTCCATTTTCTTTGGATTTTACGTAAACTACTCTAAGAATTTGCTTAAAAATGTGTATAGAAATTATTTGATACTGTTAAAATAATTAAAACATTTGAAAACTGATATTTTTGGCATACTAATAATTTTATTATTTTTCTATTTCACGGAAACCATTAGATAGATTTGCTCCAAAATTTGTATGCAAGTTATTCACTATTGTCTAAAGAAAATATGATTTAGAAAACTTATTTTCTCAGCGTAGTTTTAATTTAAGAGAATTTTGAAAAATGTTTATTTTTCATTTTTTTTATATTACACTAAAACCATTCGATAGATTTGCTCCAAAATTATTATGCAAATTATTCGTTTGCTTAAAAATTGCTATACGTACTATCGTATGCACGCATAAATCATAATACGTTCTGCACGGCAATTATAAGGCCTAAAATAGAAACAAACTGCTACCAATTCGAGCAACACATGAAAATAGCAGGGTTGATTCTTTTACAATCGTTGGACTCACGAAAAGCAGTCTCCTCTCTAAAAAGTAAAGAGATATATAATACGATTGATATGTAAGACTGAGAGGCAAAAAAGATGCAAAATGTCTACCTACACGCGTGGGCGAATGTAAATTACATGCTTCGCACAAATGTAGAGAATCCTGAAGGTATTAAAGCATCGTCAAAAACAAAGCGAGCCTGCGCAGCCTCATCTCACACAGCAGCGAATATGACTTACCTCTCCCTTGACCTTAACTAAATTTTCACATAAACTCAGCCTTGAATTTCCAAGCCCAGGAGATGCCGGTTAAAAAACCAAACAGCTCAAAAATACGCATAGGAACATCTCCATCAGATAAGAATACTCCACAGAATCCTCAATTTTACCAGGATAAGAAAGAGATCTTTGGTGAAAAGATACCACCTGTTGGGAAAGACTTAAGAGGCGGTCGGAACCAAACCGGTGACTTAGTTCGGTGCTTGTAATAAATGCTTATAATAATTTATTCATTTATTAATATGGTAAAAATATAGTCATTCCCTCTAGTCATGTATATAAAGAATAATTTAAAATAGTTAAGGCCACAAAAATATACAAAATATTGTTATAAAGCGAAAAATGTCATCTAACAATCGACACGACAGTTTTTTGCATGCGGTATATGTCAAGTCAGTTTGATATTTGTAATAAATGCTTATAATAATTAATTCACTTATTCATATGGTATAAATATAGTCATTTCCTCTAGTCATGTATATAAAGAATAATTTGAAATAGTTTAAGCCATAAAAATATACAAAATATTATCGTAAAGCGAAAAATGCTGACTTGATATATACCGCAAGTCACCGATTTGGTTCTGACCGCCTCTTAATGCTAAGATAGGAGTAAAGTAAGCACATAGCCTCGTAGAAAACTCCAAGAAAAAAGGAATTATTTTATTTTTTAATTATTTATTAATTTTATAATTTTCATTCAATCATAACAATTTCATTCTTTTATTATTTTTAATTGATTCATGATCTATAAATTCTATATTTTTTCGCTTTAATTCAATTCTTTTTAAATTATTTTTATTTTCATTGTATTTGTATATTGTATTTTTTATTATTATGAAGATATTTCAATGTTAATTTAAGACTTTTTTATAAGTAACAGTTTCCTAAAGATTAACATTTTAAATAATATATAAATCTTCTATTTTTTTCACTTTACTAAATGTCATTTACATTATATATAAATAGAATTTTTTTTATCTTATTCTATATAAACTTTGTCAAATGTTTGTACTTGAATTTTATTTACTGTTAATTTTTCTGTGCGCTTCTGATACATGTGCTTTGTTTATAAAAACACACTTACAAGCTCCGTCGTTAAAGGACGGCAGTAGCCCAGCCGTTAAGACAGCAGGCTTACGTCCTAGTGGACCGGGTTTCAGTTCTCTGGGAAAAATTCAAAAATTGAATTTCTGGTTTTTCCTTAAGGAATAGAAACCAAAGATTACTCCAAAATTTGTATGCAAGTTATTCGCTATTGTCTGAGGAAAATTAGCTTTGGAAAACTCATTTCCTTAGCTCAGTTTTAATTTTAGAGCATTTTGAAAATTTTTTAAAAAATGTTTATTTTTCATTTTTTTTTATATTACACAAAAACCATTCGTTAGATTTGCTCTAAAATCATTATGCAAATTATTCGTTATTGCCTTAATAAAACAAGCTTTGGAAAACTTTTTTACTTAACGCAGTTTTAGTTTAAGAGAATTGTAAAAATTAAAAAAAAAAATTTTTTATTTGTTTTGGATCTTACGTAAACTACTCTAAGAATTTGTTTAAAAATTTGTATGGAAATTATTTGCTACAGTTAAAATAATAAAAAAATTTGAAAACTGATTTTCTTGGCGTACTATTAATTTTATAGCATTTTTAAAATTAAAAAAAATTTGTTTTTTTCCATTTGTTTTCTATTTTACCAAAACCATTCGATAGATTTGCTCCCGAATTTGTATGCAAGTTATTTGCTACTGTCTGAAGAAAACAAGTTCCAAAAAACTAATTTTCTGAGTGCAGTTTTAATTTTAGAGAATTTTGAAAATTTTTATACAAATTTTTATTTTTCATTTCTCTTCTTTCTTAGCGTGGTTACGATTAGAAATTTCGTTGTCATCGTTCTTTTAAAGTACAAATTTATAAATAAATATTAATGTTACACAATTTTTTTTTTATTAAAATCACATTTAAATAAATATAAAAAAATTAATGAAACTCAAAGAGCTTTATGAGAAAGCCTTCCGCCAAAGCACTTGGCAGCGTTTTTTAATTCTTAAAATGACGCTAAAAAAACAACGCTAAGAAAACCAATTAAAAATATTTTCCGCGCAAGTTAAACAAAAAAATAAATTGAATGCGAAATTTGAAGCATATCTATCTAATAGTTTTCGAGATCCAATTGGGTAGATGAATACACACATATACGCACACGCACACACATGCTTACAGACATTTTCTAAAAACCACTTTTTTCGACTCTCTGAGTACAAATATGCACACTGAGAGAAAATTCATGCTAATAGGGCATTTAGTTTACGTATCCAAAGTGAGTGAGTAATATCCTATGTTTTCATAACAGCACCATATACTTTTACGAGGTTTATGCTATCCACAAACGGTTGTTTACATGCTTTGGTAACTCCTTACTCTAATATCCTTTGATAGCTGACGCTGTATCCTCTCATGGGACGTGATAGGAGTAGATGTGGCTTGTCTACTATTCTTTCTTTACTACTGAATATGAAATTTTATCACTTAAGTCGCCTCCTATTTTGGGTGGTGACGCGAGCAAACACAGCTGATCTATATCCAAAATCATGTCGCAAATTTCGTTAATGTATTTTTGTTGGGTGAATCTTTTCTTTCTTTTCTTTTCTTTTTTTATAAGGGAAGAGACATTACAAATATAATCTTTTAAACTTTGTAACTATTAATAATTAATTTTTAACTTAAAATTTAATTATTTAAAACAGCTGGGGGGGGGGGCAGATGAGCATGTACGATTTTACGTCAAAGATGTTTCGAAGTAGCGTTGGTCTAGTTCGTAACGTTCGCGCTTTTCCTTTTGGGGGCGTGAGTTCCACTCTCGGTAAGAACCACTTTTTTTAAACTTTTTTTAAAATTATTTCAATAGTTTTTAGTACTTTTTTTATTTATATTTTTTATATTTTCTATTTTTTATTAATTTAAAAATCTATATTAAGTATGCTTGTTTTTTTAATTAATATTTTTAAATAAATTATTTCATATACGCAATAATTAAAAATATTAATAAATAAATAATAATGATGTTTACAATACTATAGTTCAATTTTATCTTTATAAACATATATCAATATATAATATAAATTATAACATAAATAAATACCTCAGTCTTATTTATTTATTGTAATTTATTGTAAATTTTATAAACTAAGTTATATACAAATTAAACTATAGTAATATAAAATAAACATCACTACCAAATATTTATCAATATTTGTAATTACTATCTATAAACAATAATTTATTTTTAAAAAATTTTCATTAAAAAAAAAGAGCATACTTGTGAAAAATGAGATTTTAAAATTATTAAAAAAATACACAATAAAAAAAAATTAATATAAAAAGGAATAATAAATATTAAAACAATACAAAAAAAAATTTTTTTAAAGTGACAATAGCCGAGAGTTGAACATGCGTACTCAAAAGGAAAAGCGCAAACGTTACGCAGTAGCCCAACGCTACTTCGAAACATCTTTGACGTAAAATCGTACATGCTCATCTGCCCCCCAGCTGTTTAAAATAATTAAATTTCAAGTTAAAAATTAATTATTAATAGTTACAAAGTTTAATAGATTATAATTATAATATCTCTTCCCTCATAAAAAAAGAAAAGAAAAAAAAGATTCACGCAACGAAAATGCGTTAACGAAATTTGCGACATGATTTTGAATATAGATCAGTCGTGTTTGCTCGCGTCGCCACCCAAAACAGGAGGCGACTCAAGTAAAGAGAGAATACGGCGCGATCAAATAAAGGGTATGAGAGTGAGGAGTCATCGAAGTATACCAAACATCATTAGTGAATGCCGTTCATGCTTTATTTACTCACTATACCATCTTTTTTAGTATAAGGTAATCCAATACTGATAGAGCCTCTCATGCCTGCCATATTTGTATCAATATTTTATATACTCGCGTAGATGGCAGTTAAATAATAGAAAACTAATTTCTTTATGGATACTTTTAATGTTTTTACTATGAGAAAGCAAAAAGATACGTTTTTTTTGTTTTGTAAAATATGATGAATGGCAAAAGTTATAGCTGGTATAAGTTAATACGATTTCGATATATATAGATATGGTGTTATGATAAATGATGTCACGATTGCTATGGCAACAGTGACGTCACATACTTTAAGAGCAGGCCGAATTATCTGTCTTTGTCTGATAGTGTTTTTCATCATTTATATAAACATAATTGATTGTAACAAGAAAAAAATGTCAGCCTCCCCCTAGATACTGGTACAATAGATAAATTTTATAATAATAACAAAATAATTTTATCACGTAGTTTTTGAGTGATATGAGACCTATTAACAGTCTATAATATAACCTATCTTTTTAGTAGGTCTCATATTATTTAAAAACTACGTGATTGAATGATTTTGTTATTACAAAATTTACTTATTATGTTCATATCGAGCAGGGCCTGCTATTTTTTCCTTGTTACAACCAGTGATGTTTATATAAATTATGAAAAACAGCATTTGACAAAGACATATAGTTCGGCCTCTTCTTAATTGGCTATATCTCTTTGAGATTTCATTTTTATGATAAAGGAAAAAATACGTGTCTTTCATTTTTATCTTTTCTTCTTTTTTATGCAACATCCTATTTGAATATTAAAATAATTTTTAATGGGGACCTCTATTTTTGACACCGGAAACGAATAGAGCGAAAAATTTCACGTTCGTATATGAGTAAATCCACAGAAATGGGTATATTATGTGTCACCGGTTTGTTTTGGCGACTTATAAATATATTCGAATGATTATTAGTGGTTTTTTTTATGATAATTATACATTAGTACTTATAATTTTGGTCTGAAAAAGGAATTTTTTATCAAGTATTATAGTAAAATCCTAATAAAAATATGAAAATTATCTGAAAATAGGATGCCGCCTGTAAATTTTTTGTTTTTTTTAGTTATTATAACGTAACATAACCAGTACAAATTTTAAATAGTAAAATATAATTTTCCATGATTTGAATGCGCTGAATTTGATTTTAACCATTCTAAATATATGCGATCAAATCTAAACATATGACATGCATTTAAAATTGTGTCACCCCTTTTTCCAAAAAATAATTTTTTACAGTTTTCTAAGTTTTTTGAGCTATGACAATGAGATGATTAATTAGAAATTCAATGAGAAAAACATATTCTATGTCAAAAGACAAAAAAAAATCCTTCTTGGTAAAAATATATGCAGGTCCAGATTTCAAAATAACAGAGGCTTAAATAAATTAAGTTTCTACGAAATTCGATGAAAAAATTTAGCTTTTTGCTTGCACAGGTGCACATCTGCTTATTAGTTTCAGGTATAAATTGTCATCATTTTTTTTTATAAAATAACGACTTAAAATTTTGTTTTCGCCGACATAAATACATCTGACATTGGTAAAAATGAAAAAAAATATACGTTTAGTATCAATTTTTGACAGTTTTTCAAGTTTTTCTACTTGCAAAATTCAAATAAATGATTTTTAAATGAAAAAAAAAACATATTTTTCGTCAATAAATAATAGTTTTATATATATATATGTGCAAGTCCAGATTTCAAAACGGCAGATTAGTAGATAAACTATGGAGTTTGTGACCCACTGCATTTGTAATCCACCTGACTTTCTAACCCAGTGAATTTCTCACCTAGTGTGTTAGAGAGTCATGTGGGCTTGAAATGCAGGTGGATTAGAAATTCTCTTGGGTTAGGAATACCGTGGGCCAGGAACTCTATAACGGGTCCCACGAAGGCGAGCTGCTGACGGCCGACTGCGTGCTGTGATAAAGCTACTACAAAATTTATAAAGTTTTATAATTTTTATTTTTAAACACTTTTTTATATTTATTTAATTATTATAAATAAATTAAAATTTAATTAAGCATTAAAAAAAATTTTAGACTTTGGTCGATACCGAACCCACGACCCTTCGGACACGAGGTCAGCACGTATACCAATACGCCACGGAGCCAATTTACTCGAGAGATTTTAAAACTTGTGTAATAGCAGTTTATCGAATGTATTGCAATTTTTGAAAATTATTTAGACAATAATATGACCTTATAATAATTTAAGATTAACATACGAGCTTATCCCATTATATATTTATAAATACTTACTTATCCGGTAGGGATCTTTGTAACCATTCTGTTTTTTCGACTTCTTTGATGTAAACATCAGCATTAAAAAGAATAGAACGTAGAGTGTCGCTTAGCTCTTCATAAGGGATATTGCCTGAACTCCATAGTAATCCATGATAATTTAACTCGAGTTAACGATTTTCGCTTTTGTTTTTTCCAAAACATTCTTCCATGAATACGGTGGTTCGAAAAGAGATAGCGATAGCATAGCGTCTTCTTCAACAGGAACGATTGCTACTTCTTTAAAAATAAATTTGTTTGAAGAAACTTTAAAGCCTTGAAAATTTAACACGTATTTCATCTTCGCAACAAATCTTGCTGACTGGAGGAAATCAGAGAGAAAGGAATTTTGCAATCAAGCGCTCCTTCTTTTATACTCGCCAAAAAATGAGATCAAAGATGGGGGTAAAACTTCAGCGCCTTTTCCCCCTCTTCACGCGCGCATAGTCCCACCATTTGACTTGATTGTTTATCTATGTATATCACTTTTATTATGACTACTAGACAATATAGCAAACGGCGAAGACAGTTGTAAGATATTGTATGCTGACAATGATATCTTAGTATATAAGGTCAGTAATATCGATACGAACAAGATCATGAAACAGGACATCCATGAATTCAACACCTCGTACTACCTACAGCCTAATTAGTTGAACTTTCCTCCAGCCAACAAAAAAATTGTTGGCCTGATAAAGGACGAATATAATGAAAACATCATATTGGAATTTATTAGACTAAGGAGTAAGATGTACAGTGTTAGAGTCCAGAATGAAAAGACAATAAAAAAAGCCAAAGGAGTAAAAAATTCGGTGGTTTTGGCAACCATTACTTTTGATGGTTACATCAATTGTATGGAAAATAAAGAATCTCTAGTCTGCAAGCAGCAAAACATTAGGTCATGACGACAAGAGCTGTCTTCAGGAAAAAACGACAGATACTCTTCCATTGGGTTACTATCTCACAAGACCACTAAATCCTGAAGATGCACAGTCAGGAATCGACGAGTGGAAAGCTGCTATATAGCTGCAAGACCCGAGATTGAAGATATCCTCTCCCTAGCCAGCGAAACTTATATTAGAAATATCTGCTACCGAGCCCCCGAGACTTGTAGTGGGGTAGTGGCTAGCAGACCAAGACCTGAGGTAGGAGAAGTCGCTACTATTGAAGTGGGGAGAGTCCTATATAAGCAGCTAACTGAACGGCTATGTATCATTCAGTTCTTTTTGAGTAAAGAAGCACTTAAGAGAGCTCATCAGTCAACCAACGAAGAAGCAGTCAGTGGCAAAAGATCCAATGCTCGAACATTTCTTCAATTAAGGTTGGTATAATTTTTTTTTTTTTTTAATAATTTAGTTAAATAATTAATTTTTTTCGAAGTTATTTATACAGTATTGATATCGTATCAATACAGTATTGATATAGTATCAATACATTATAAATACAGTATCAATATAGTATCAATATTACACTACCCTCCAGCCACATTTGCCCACCCTACATGAAAATCGATAAAACTTTGAAGTTTTGTGGCTCAGTGAAAAATAGTCGTAATTAAAAAATTCCGACTGGGTTTTAAGAAGGGTTTAAAAACCTTCAATTTAAGCCATGTTGAGCAAAAAAAAATTTAAAAATTCATGCCTTATGCGTAAAAAACTAACTCAAAAATATTCCATTTTTTTTGCTCCTATTCAAATGCCTGCCATTTTTGCGGAAATTATCGAATCATAGAAAAACAAAATGGAGGTAAAAGCTAAAGGAGTCACCTTCAAAATGAGCTATAGAAAGCTCATTTATGATCGATTTCACGGTAGTTGTGGTCATTTTTTATGAAAAAAACGATTTTTTTTAATAGCTATTATCTCAAAAAATACGCATGATATAAAAAAATTTTTAATGAAAAAATTGTTTATTTTTGAGTCAAAAATATAAATATTTAGATTCAACTGAAATCCGGAAGGAAAAGTTTTTTTTTAATTCATTAAAATATAAATATTAAATAAATGGATTTTTTTTCAATGGGATTAAAAATAAATAAAATCTTTTTTTTACTGATTCTCAGTTTAACCTGAATATTTATTTTTTTGACTCAAAAATAAACAACTTTTTTATTAAAAATTTTTTTATATCATGCGTATTTTTTGAGATAATAGCTATTTAAAAAAATCGTTTTTTTCATAAAAAATGACCATAACTACCGTAAAATCGATCATACATGAGCTTTCTATAGCTCATTTTGAAGGTAACTACTTTAGCTTTTATCTCCATTTTGTTTTTCTATGATTCGATAATATCCGCAAAAATGGCAGGCATTTGAATAGGGGCAAAAAAAAATGAATATTTTTTAGCTAGTTTTTTACGCATAAGGCATGCATTTTCTAATTTTTTTTTGCTCAACTCGGCTTAAATTAAAGGTTTTTAAACCCTTTTTAACACCCAGTCGGAATTTTTTGATTACGACTATTTTTCACTGAGCCACAAAACTTTAAAGTTCTATCGATTTTCATGTAGGGTGGGCAAATGTGACTGGAGGGTAGTGTATATCAATACTATTTCAATATAGTATTAATACAGTATCAATATAACATCAATATAGTATGAATACAATATCAATAGTGCTTGAATTGAAAGTTCTTACTAAACATAACCAGTATATGATCACAAAATTAAGACAGGTGAATACTGGATATGAAACAAAGATTGTGGCGGAATCAGGTGATGAAATAAAAATTTTTTTACCTAAGAAAATTATAATGAAGTTTTTTATTTCTATTTATTCTTTTCATAGCTCTTCATACGACCTACAATAATATAAAATCATCTACCTAACTTGGGCTAACGAAGGATATATATGACTTCGTAGTTTTGTACTTCGTACGCCCAAGTTAGGTACATAACTAATATACGTGTGTGTGTGTGCGCGCGTATAATAGTTATATACCCAGCTTGGGCATACAAAGGATTTATATGAGCGAGAATAATGTTTTTTGCTTGAGGTGTAGTCTATATAGATATATAGTCCATAGTTGACTGCTGTTCAAACTATAAAACATTAGTCGAGGTCATATGTATCCTTCGCTAGCCCAAGTTAAGTCGATGATTTTATATTATGGTAGGTCGTACAAGGGGCTATAAAAAGATTGAATACAAATAAAAAACATTATGATAAAATATAAATTTCCAGATTTTTCATTTGATGAATTCTTATAAGTGAAGAACTGAGCAGTGCAGGTATACTTCTGCCTGTAGATGCGACAGACAGAGACAACAACGAACAACGAAAGCGGGCGAACGACGCCGACTAGCTCTTAAGAGTTTAGCTTGTTTGTTTGCTTTTATTTGCGCTTTTCTTTGTCTGTCTTCGTCTTACTATAGCAGAGCGGAGAAGGTTTGCCTACTTGTAGCAGCGCGCTGACTCTACTACACGTCTAAAAACATATTTTAGTGTCTTGCTCCGAACGTTGTTCAACAAGACTGTAGAGTATTTGCCAATACACTTCAATATGGTGTGGCGTATGCAATAATATTCCGATCTATAGAGTATTTTGAAGTTGTATACTCCATTGTATAGTGTATTGCTAATTGACTATACTTTAGCTACGAGCAGGGCGGTATGGTACCCTAATACCCATTTAGCTCCATGAGTATTCTACCAAATACGACATACTATAACATAAAATAATAATATGTGTTCATATTAAGTATATAATAAGTATATAATTATGTAGATGTGTATGAATAAAAATACAGTAAGATAATAAATTTATTGTTTAACTTTAAAAATTGTTTATTTTATTTCAAATTAATAATATAAATTATTAAATAAATTTTTCTCAAATTCAAATTAAACAACTTATGATATGTAAGTTCGTATTCTTTGATTAATAAAGTTTCTAAAAATTACATATTTTTGAACAATGGATGAGCAATGACAACAGCTGCAACAGTATTCACAAGGTGAAAATGTGACTTCTACTTCATTATCAAGGCAAATTTTACATGTTTTGTGATTCCCTTCGGCAGAATTATTTTGACAAGATATACCTCGGATGAAGTAGTAACGACCATACTACTTTTTCTGCTCCAATAACGAATTGTCACCGATTTCCCATCTACAAATTTCTGTGGAACATTCAAAGCAACGGAATTCATCTATTTCACTAGTGTGATGAAATCCTACTGCAGATAAATCTTCAGGTATTAAAAAGCTCAAAGGCCAATTTTTTTTTTTTTTTTTTTTTAATACTAAACGGTTATTTACTGCCCAATAACAATTTACGTATACAATTAAAGACAATACAGTTGACGTATTATTTAACGTGATGTAAACCCACGGCAGAGTCAGTGAAAAAGCGATCAGACGGGAAATCGATCTCCTGCCAACGAGAATACAATTCCCGCGCCTTAGCCACTACGTCACCGAATCCTATAATTTTTAAAACTTTCAAGGCGGTTTTGCTATATTCGATACATTATGTCTATTTAAAATGACGTTAAATTATTTGCAAGTATTTACTCTTTTTTTAATTAATAATTATTCATAATAGTGATATCTGGCTGGTTTATGAAGCTCTTTTACATGTCTTTCACGTTCCATAGTCATAGACTTAATCTTTGCATGATTCTCGCAATTTGGCTTTTATACTCTGAATATTTTTTATGATTTTAGCATTTTGGATCAATCTGATCTAATAACTTATTAACTCATGTAAATCTTGGATGTCTACATTAATTTTTCTCATTTTTTCATCATATTTATCCTTTAACTTTTGCATTTCTAATTCTGACGGGTCAAGACTATCATTTAATCTACCAGTGACCGTGTGTATACTTCGGGCTTCGGAAACAACCATATTTTGTAGAGTATTAAAGTTAACTGCATCAGTTGACTGTCGTAATTTGGCAACATTACTTAAGCTCTTATTTTCTACATAGTATCATCCATCATTTTGTCAGTTTATAGCCAATGTCTGGAGGTCCTCGACTACTTTCACTTCGTTTAAGATTCCGTCCGAATCCATTGACGCTCATTTTCATAATGTATAATGTAGGTGTCTACACCTTAATATATATAGCCACCTTCACGTAACTCTTCGATGATTGAATGAATTTCATTTATATGTTTCCAGCTTCTCACCAAGCAATGAGTAATCAAAGTAAATCAACGAGATCGTTAAGATCATCCCAATATATGTAATCTATTCTCGTCTTGCAATTTTATATCGAGGTAACGTTCCACCTCTTTTTTCCAACGAAAATAAAGGACTAATAATACTCTCGAATTTTTCGCGATTATGCTTACGAATAGACTCATCACTTCTTTAGCGTCGTTTGTGAGCATTAGTAGTTTCAAGAATTTTCTTGTAATTTAGCATATTATTAATGCATATGTGATCACTATCAGGATTTTTCGTAATTAAACATTTCAACAATTCTTTAGTTTTTGGATATTTTTTATCTTTTATACTAATGTTTTTATTTTCGAAGAATAGAAGTGAGTCACCAATTAAGAAACTATTATCTTCTTTGCACATTCAATAAACTTTATCTAAATGTTTTGATTATTTCTCATTGAGCATGTGGATGTACACTGAAAAAAGTTGGGGTTAACAGTTGTACTAAATGCCAACACACAGTTGTGTTGTGCATAACAGAGATCCTTGCTACGATTTTGGGAAAGCTGCTATCTCAAAAATTAAAGCTAGAGCGCGTACGCATAAGAGTGGAATCCAATACACTGTTAAGATGACAACTATACGCCGTAGGTCGTCTTCTTACCTAAATTCCAACAGCAGACTTCTCAAAGGCCGGCACGTCATCGCGTTTCAGTTGTTTGCACATAAACTTGCTTAAATATGTATATAATCAGTCCTAAATTCTAAAACATACGGATGAATGTGCGTTTCGTACAGCGACACTACGCTGCAGTAACGGAGGGTTCCCGTACTTTTTTCAGTGTACTTATTCAGCGACGAATCATTGTCTTCTTTTTTTTTTAATTCTTGATCACTTGCAGCTGATTCGAATGTCGTATAAATTTGTCGAATAGTATCGTTTGATGACGCATCCATGTGATCATCAATAGGTAAAGGGGACGGGAAGGGAAATGCCTGCAAGGAGGAATCAGTGTATTAATTTTTCATGACTTTTTTATTTTTTGCTACATTACGTTTAAAATCATTATTTTTATCAGTAGTAGCAACGAGTTTCTGAAGAGGATCAACGACCGGTTTAAATGTCTTGCCATATGCTCTCTCAATATTCTCTTTTCTTAACTTCAGCAAGTTATATTTTCGTTTAACTGCATTGCGTGCCTGCACAAGTTGATTTAAAACATCTTTCTTTCGTTGAATGTCTGCCACGTTAACACTTCAGCATACAATGATGAATTGTTTTCCGAGGATTATACGCGTGCTATATTTATAACAAAACAATCAAAGTCTTCCCCATATCTACCAGAATGAATCGAACTATCTTTATCGATCATCAAAGATCCGTATTAATCATTAGTCCAATACTTGGAGCACAATTCTTTGAATTGCACGTAAATCATTGTCAGTACGATGATCAGTCAGAATTGACATTGTCTCTGATTAGCTGTTCCGGAAAACGAGCATGAGATTGACAGAGATAGAAACAATCGAAATCTTCATGTCTGCCCATACAGAAGTATGCTCTGATATTATTTTCTTTTTCACAGGCTAAATCATAAAAAATTATGACTAAATTTGGAAGCGCATTATTAGGAGCTACGACAGATTCGTTTTCACTAAAGAAAAAATATTGTATATTTACTGAAGGCTCAAGGAGATCCTTTAAAAACTTGTACTTCGGTTAATTCAAAGACTTGGAATATACGTAAACGTTATTGGACCTGAGATCGTTGGAATACGTTATTAATGCTAACAGACTATTAGTTTCACCACAATTGGAAAAACTGCAAAATACAGCTTGAATGTTGTTCGAAAGTAAGTCTCCATGCCTCTTTAATTTCTTCTCGTGCTCTAAGATAGTGTCGAAATTTTCTATCGACAGATTGGATTGTTCTTTGAAATTCATCATAACAGAACATCTGACATACAAATGCGTGATCAACTATAAATGGAGCGCTTTTACCCAACGTCTCAGTCTTTATTTAGTCTTTGAAGTGTTATGATTTTATACAGACAACGTAAACGACGTGGTCATCGTTTTGTCAACAAGCTTAATAGTATTCCAATCAAACTTTACACACCCAGATACCAACACTGTGGACCCGGTATAAAATTAGTTGAACGTTTAGCAAGAGGTGACTCAGGAATCAATACTTTTGATAAAGCTTGTAAAGAGCACGACATTGCTTATTCACAGAATCGTAAAAACATAGAAGCCAGACACGCTGCTGATAGAATTTCAGCAGAGAGAGCTTATTAAATAATTTCATCAAAAGTCGCTAGCTGTAAAAAAAGCAGTTGCATTCTGAATTAAAAACATCATGAAAGTGAAGTCTAAATTTGGAATGGGTATAAAAAAGTCTTCTACTACTTTCGATTTCATAGTAAAGGCTACATCCTAATCAGTTGTTGCTATGAAATGTGCTTAAAAAACCATTCTGTCAGCTCTAAAAGGTGCACGTAGCCTACTGTTAAAAAAATTTCACGTACTTTACCAGTCCTAAAGGAAGTAGGAAGTTTCTTACCTTTTCTCATACTGATCTTTGCAGATCTCAGTGCTGTCGGTGGTGTAGCCAAGGATGCTGTTGGAATCGCTAAAGTAGATTCTAACAGCACCCTCACAAACTCATAAACAGTATACAATTCCAAAGCTGTTTAAGAACAATTAGAAAAAGATAAGAAACATAATAAAAAAATGGAAGAAAATAGCTCTTGATAAAGGTCTTTACTTGAAACCATATAAAACTAGTCTTCGTCTTTATCCAAAACCAGAGAACATTAAAAAAATTCTCAAAGAAAAATTACCTCAAAGAGCACTGACTGATGCTGGTCTCATCAAGTATGCAAAAATCCTAAAAATCCCATATTTTCGAGGGGTATTCATGAGGAATACTATGCCAATTAGTGGACCGCGCTATAGAGAATCAGCTATTGTTCATCTCGATGATGTAAATGGACCTAAAACGCACTAGGTAGCATATCGCAAACAAGAGAACGATGTATATTTTGATAGCTTCAGCCTCCTTTGGATTTAATGATATATCTGAGAGTAGACAACATTAAGTACAATTCTGAGAAATATCAAGACTTTAACACTTTTAACTACGGTCATCTTTGTCTAAGGTTTTTGATTAAAACTCTTGATTTATTAAGAAAAGAGTAATAAGTATTTGTTCATTATAGTTTTAACAATCACGGTAGATTCATTGACTTTAAGTCTTTCAGGCAGATTTTCTGTACTAGAATAACAATATTTTCCACTGATTAAACTCTCTGACAAGAATTATGTTCTCGCATTAGTTGCTTTCATGAAATTCAATTTCATACCTAATATCGACAAGGGTAATAATGTATTCCACGTTGGACAGGAAGAAATTGTTTTACCGACTAGTAGTTATGAGATCGAATAAGTAGAGAACTACCTTAGTTAAACATTGGTAGCAAAAAGTATCTTAATCAGTATCAAACCAAACAACAATACACTTAATAGTGAAATTAAATGCAATCGTTTGATCGATTTTCGACCAGAACGTTCAGTAGAATCTTTATTAGGCTTCGCAAAACGCGTTCTTCCTGCTAATGTCACGAATGATTCAGACATCTCTGTAGCTATCCTGAAGGCCAACGCTCTTCCAGTCAAATGCAATATCGTCTCTGTTGCTTATATGAACTGTCAACAAGTGCACACGCTACATGAATTCTTTCATGCAGTCTCACGGGGATACGAGATTATTGAAGTTCCATTACAGGTCATTTCCAGTCATCGTCAAGAGCTAAATCATTTACAATACACATACATTTTAAATAAACATACGGTCGGGAGTAACATTCAATGAGTCCACAGCTCACTGTGAGGTGTCCACACTAAAGCTACATTAATTCAATCATTTTTGTTAAAAAAAAATCACTTGGACTTGTTATTTTTTCATGAACTTTGAATGAAAATTAGATATTAAGCTCGATAAACCTAACTTCAAAATACTATACATTGAAAGTTTGTTCATAACTTTTTATGTGTAATATTTTAATCAATTTCTTGAGTTGTCCGCACTCAGGATTAATCTTACAAATTTTCTTTCTGTAGTGAAAGAATATGATTTGACGCACTGTTTACTCATGAACTTCAAATAAAAATATTATTAGGAGGGGAAAACTACGATATCCTCATAACCCTAATCAAAGTTCAATTACAGAAAATACTGGTTGGATTGATACAGCGGAAACTCAAAAGATCAATAATAATAATGGCTTTTTTGATATTTTCATACCTCTCGGTATGATTTTCAGGCTTTGCCGAAGATTATCGCAAAATCATAGTCAATGTTAAACATGAACTTATTTTCACAAGATCCAGGAACGATATTAACGCGGTAATACAAACACCTAATGCTGCTAATGTTTTCGAAAATTTCAAAATTGATCTTTTAAGGATCGAATGGCCTAAGCCTCACATGCAGTTATCCAATGAATGTAAAATTCGCATGCTTCAACGAATCGAGTAAAATATAAACCCATCTCAATGAGTTTTCGTTCCTGAGAATTATACGAATATCTATTATACCCAGCATCATCGAGACATGTATGGACTGCCAAAACATCTAATCAACTGAGAAGCCTCGTTTCATCATTCTTGTTTTTCAGACATATCAAAAAGGACAAAAACTGCAAATGCTAGTCAGTGCAATCACTGTAATGTGAGCCATGTAAAACTATTTCTCAATTTTCAATACCATCCTCACGAAAATATGAATCTTGACATAGTCAATAATAATTATACAATATGTACGCTAATTTCCGTAATGAGTACTATGAAAATAAGTCTGAGGTAATCAATCACATGTCACTGATAGTCATCGGTTGTTCTCAACAAAATGATTCTCTGAAGAGTGCTTCAGTTGATTTTTGTCTCGAATTCAAAACCAAACTAAACTTACCAACAGGAACTTCAGCTTACTGTCTAATCTTACATGATCGAATTATATGATACAACGCTATAAATGGTGATGTCAGAAAATTAGTCTAAATGTGTGGGGATAGTCTAACTTGCAAAAGAGTGAGAATAGTAGAATATAAGAAAGCAAGAGCGATCTCAGATCTCATTCCTTGACAAGATAGAATACGCAGTGGACTTACAAGGTTTTTAAAAGCCAGGTAAAGAGTTTGTTTGAAAAGAGTTGGCTGCTGTTCCTCTCGTAAAATCAACTAAACCCATGGTGCATCTTTCAAAACTGTCTTTTCGTTGGAAAAAGTAAACTACGAAATACAAGCGTGAAAATCTTTGGCTCGAGCTTTGCTATCATGGACTAACTTGGAACTCTAAAGATCATGACTATACTAAGATAGAAAAAAATTTTCGACGAACTCTACGCAATACTGCACAAGTTTTTTTGATTGGTGAAGTGAAAAAAAATGGTTGGAGAAGTTGGATTTTGAAGTTGTAGTGAACCAAGTATTCCCCATTTTGATCAACGGCTAACTAAAACAGTCTCTCGTCCACATCGTAATTGCATGTATAAAGATACGTATATGTTGTTGACAACGTTAAATCAATATAAAAGTTGTATTTCAGTTATTTCAGTGATTGGGTTATGGACTGGGAAGACACTCGTATAAATGAAGACAGTGAATCAGTACTGTGAAAAAATTCATTAATCAGCATCGAGTACTTGGTGGATATGCAAGGCTTCAAACAGTCTGTTAATGACTATATTGTCGAAGAGTTGGCTATAATGGCGCTCAAAGATAATACTGAGCCTCTGGTACTCCTTTTTGAGAAGCCATATTCTTGGCGTAGACTTTCGGACGAGTACAAAGAAGAAAATACATGGCTAAATATTACTATATCATGGATTATCATGGAGTTCTGGTACCATTCCCTATATTGACATAGGCAATATTCTTAGAGAAGCGTTACAATATTCTTATGATGCGACCGAAATTTTTGTCATGGGTAGCACAAGACAAAACTGGCTAGAACGCTTCAAGTTTAAAGTTTATGACGCCACAGAAATTAGTTTTCCACCAGCTGATAGAAAGAAGCTTGTGACTGTTTGCCGAAATCACAATAATACGTGCCAAGTCTGTTGTGCTCTTCATTATGTTCAACTTATGAAAAAATACTCTACTGAAAATAAATAAATTGATTTATAATACCATAAGAATTAAAAAGGAGAGATAATGCTTAATGGATGTATCTTACAGGTGGAGGGCGTTTGTTGGGACTCTCACCACTTCCTATAAAAAGTATACACATCATGATTCACATTCATTTCATCATGGGATAGACACCGAGTTGCAACACTAAAAATTGTTCAAAGTACAATCCTCATCTTCCTCCTGATAAAAAGGTGAGGAATGAGAAAATAGCGTGGGAAGAGTACTATGAAAAATATAAATCACAAATATTATCTGAAGATATAAAATATAAAAAGCTATGAGGGCTTGAATATGTAGTAGTATAAGAGAGTGCGTTTGAAGTATGCCAGTGACTTCGGGAATTAACCTCAAAATCCTATATCGTTTGTAGCTCGCTTCAGCTGTAGTCAGTCTCCCCTCCTTTGTGTAAATAACGCTTTGCAGTCAACACCGCGCAACCGGTCGCCGGCAACTTGCCTTTGCAGGACTTACTATGGGGTTCCTAGCTATTTCTAACCCAAAGGAATTTCTAACTCACCTGACTCTTTAATCCACTGGGCTAGAAAGTCAGGTGAATTAGAAATGCAGTGGGCCGGAAACCCCATAGCTTATCTATTCGGACACAAATACATTAAGCTTCTGCTTAACCAAATAAAAAAATCAGTTTTTATGCTCGCAGAGGTGAAGCTCTAATGATCAGTTTTCAATGTTAATTGTGATCACTTTTTTCACATAAAATAACGACGCAAAATCCTTTCTTACACCGATATAATTACACCAAATATTAATAAACGAAAATAAATATGCATAATAGATGAAATACGAATATATATATATATATATATATTTATGTCCTCGTAGGCCGTATTCATGTCAGTATGTAAAGAGCATGCTAAATTTGTATTGGCATCGCATATGTCTCAGACGCGCTCCTCGACTCTTTACAAGCTTTATATGTCCTCCTGAGGCATATTGAGACTCAATATGTCTCAGGAGAAATCAATATGGCATCACCGATCCTACTGTTTCTTTCAATATGTCAAAGAGCAATCATATTGAACGTAGGTTAGTGAAAAAAAAATGACTCGCGCTTCAACAGCAGCTACACTCATTACAAAATGTCAATCTAAGAAACAAAAGAAAAAATCAATAGAATTAAAATTTAATTTTAAAATTATTGGAAAAAACATTAATATTTTTAACTAATAAGTTATAGTTCCTCATACGGCCTACTTCGGACATAAAATCATCTATGTCCTTTGGCCGTTTATTCAGGTGGAATCTGAATCTCAAACAATGTTTGCCGCTTGAGCAGAAATCTACCTCGGGCGCGCGAAGCGCGCCCTCGACAATTTCAGCTCAAATATATATATATATATATATATATATATATATATATATATATATATATATAACTAATATATATATATATATATGGGACGTTTCACGTCAACTCACCTAACATAAAAATAGAATTCGTCGAAAATTTGTGAAAATATTCTATTTGATACCTAAAATATACAAAAAAAAATTTGAGAGGTTCAAGTCAAAGGGGTCAGGATTCAAACGTGATGGAATTTTTCGAATTTTCCAAATTTTTTGCTAAATAAATATTTTAATGAATTTTTTCCTCAAAAACTACCAATTTTTCGTTAAAACTTAATAAAATACTTTTTCTTGGAAATTAGATGTAGGATTCACCTGAATTTTAGCAAATCATAATATACTGATTTTTATGCTTACTTGATCGATTTAAACATACTATTTAGTATATCTAAAAATCGAACAGGTTAAATTGGCTTTTTAAAGTCTTATTTTTTTTGTTTTTTTATGAGGAAAAAATATACGAAGCCTCCAGTTGGGCAGCCTTCTCAAAGTTACTTAATTGTGCAAAAATGTCTGAAAAAATCGTTATTTTGGATCAATGATGAGATTCGTGATTTTTTTTCTGAAAAAGTATTGATTTTTGGGACAAATGTATAAAAATGTTTTTTATTGGAAATCATGTGTAGAATATGAACATATGTTTACAAATTGTAATTTAAGACATTATGAACCATATATACTAAAAATTTAACAAAAAATAAATTTTAAAATTTCAAAATTTCATTTATAATTTGTGATGTTTCGCAAATAATGGTTTACAAAAATTTACATACATTTTACACACAATTTCTAATAAAAAACATTTCCATACATTTGTCCCAAAAATCAATACTTTTTCAGAAAAAAAATCACGAAAATCATCATTGATCCAAAATAACGATTTTTTCAGACATTTTTGCACAAATAAGTAACTTTGAGAAGGCTGCCCAACTGGAGGCTTCGTATATTTTTTCCTCATAAAAAAACAAAAACAAAAATAAGACTTTAAAAAGCCAATTAAACCTGCTCGATTTTTAGATATACTAAATAGTATGTTTAAATCGATCAAGTAAGCATAAAAATCAGTATATTATAATTTGCAAAAATTGAGGTGAATCCTACATCTAATTTTCAAGATAAAGTATTCTCTTAAGTTTTAACGAAAAATTGGTAGTTTTTGAGGAAAAAATTCATTAAAATATTTATTTAGCAAAAAATTTGGAAAATTCGAAAAATTCCATCACGTTTGAATCCTGACCCCTTTGACTTGAACCTCTCAAATTTTTTTTTGTATATTTTGGGTATCAAATAGAACATTTTCACAAATTTTCGACGAATTCTATTTTTTTGTTCGGTGAGTTGAAGTGAAACGTCCCATATATATATGGCGCGCTACAGTTTGCTGCTATGGACTCCTGTATATTTTGTTTGCGGGACCGGTCTTTTAAATGCCGCGTTTAAAAGACCAATTTCTATAATAAGTTCGGTGATGGAAGGAAGGGGGTAGCATTGTGAGACTGTCACACACCTCGACGTGCGCCTGATACGACTCGAAGTCAGTACTGACGAACGCGGGGTATCGCGCATTCAAAAGACCGGTTTTATATATATATATATATATATGAAAAATTTTCTCTAAAATGCAAACAAAAAAAGCTCTAAAAAAAGTTTAATTGTAAAAAAATGATGCAAGAAAAAAAAAGTGTTTCATAATCAATGTTCTTCTAGTTAAATTAATGTATATTAATTTAATTTTTTTTTTAATTTTCATTTTCAACCAAAATTAACTGTTTGATCGAAAAATAATAATAAATTCATCATAAATGAATTAGACGGGTATTTTTTTATTCCAATAATGCATATTGACCAGCAAAAGAATTTTGAAAGTGTAATTTAAAAAAAAAGACAGAATAATTTTTTCCGAAGTATGCCTAGTTTTAAGGATTCACTTATATGTCCTTGATCAATTTTAAAATTTGACCTTGAACGGTCATGGTGAAATTTAAATGTGAAAATAATCGAGCTACTTCAAAGGTGTTTACAGTATGCAAAAGAATAATGCTTTGATTTTTATTAGTGTTTTGATGATAATCATGAGACCGATCATAGCCCTAACCTTAAAGGTTGTTCGAAGTCAAGTCAATTTTTTTAGATGAGACCCTATAATTTTGGGACTGAAATGAGTAAAACGGAAAATTTTACGTTTCAATGTGTCCTTTTTAAGAGCTGACCTTGAGTGGTCATGGTTGTAGGTATAAGTATGTCCTTGTCAATTTAGAAAATTTTATCTTGAAAACATATGATTCGTCATTTCAAATTTTTCAAGACTACCTCCAGATTCAAAATGAAAGATTCTATAAAAACCTTTTGATATAATTTTTGAGAAATATTATTTCTATTTATTAACAAATTTAAATGCAGTGATTTAAAAAAAACTTTGGGATTAAACTTCATTTTTCTTTAGCAAATCTTTTTCTTTGATAAAATTTATCTATTTTAGATGAAATTACTAACATCAATTCTAAGATGCTCTTCTAAGTTTTTCCGATATGTCTTGTTGATTGTTGGAAATATTCCGTAGAATTTTTGAAATCATCAGATACACTGCATCAGAATATATTACAAATATTTTCTATTAATTTCTCTTTCTACTTTATTCTCAATCATTTCAATTTTCGATTTCTATCTAGGCTACAGTTAAGTTTTGGTAGGTCTCGGTGATTTGAATTTTATTCAATTACTCAAATAGTTTCTTGAAAGCACGATGGTGCAACTAACTGAGCAAGAGCAAATAAAAATTGTCATGATAAGAGGGTACGATGATCAAGAAAGATGGTTAAAACAAGTTCATTTTATATTTAATAGAGACTAGCAAAATTTACCTCGCCCCTAACGTCGCTCGGTTGCATTTTCATATATTATATTATTATATATAAATTTGCTAATTTCCTTGACAATAATATTTCAATATAAAATATGTATTTAATTTTTTTTCGAACTTTAAAAATTGAAATTATAAATATGTTGTTCGTTGTACTAAATTTAACAATCATTTGTTAATTACTGATAAAATGATACTACCTATACGTATATAAAATAAGTTTCCTTTTATCGATTCATATTATATGTATAAATATGAAATATTACATTTAATATGAAATTTTGCCATGTGTTAGTACTTAAAAAACTGGTATTATATTATAATTTATAATAATTGTTCTCATTTATATTGATTTTACATTTCTTTCTACATTATAAAAGATTTCCGCCGCTGTCACTGTGAGTCTCTCAAAATCCTCCCTTAACTACTCCTTTTTACTGATAAATTTAGCGAATTTATGGTAAATTTTACCTTATTTATCGTAAATTTCAGCTGATTTATTGTGAATTTTAGCTAAAAATTTAATATTTTAGCTTACTTTAGCTAATTTATCGAGAATTTTAGCTAATTCATATTAATTTTAGCTAAAATTTTAATTTTTTAGCTAATTTTAGCTAATTTATTGTGAATTTTAGCTAAAATTTTAATTTTTCACTTAAAATTTGATAAATTAGGTCAATTCGATTTTAATTATTATAAGATTTTTTTCAGCTAATTTTAGCTGATTTATTGTGAATTTTAGTTAAAAATTTAATTTTTTAGCTAACAAGGAGAGTACTTGACCTTCGGGAAACGGATTTGACTGAAACTGCGGGTGTATGATTTTTCGACGAAAGAAACATAAACCCAAGTTTTTTTTTCTTTGAATGGGCCCCATGGACGAAGATAAAGACATTTTTTCGAAATTATAATAAAAAGGAGCATCTATAAGATCTTGAACAATCAAACAACTAAGACTCTTACAAAAAATGTATGGATGATAAAATAAGAACAGATGCAATGTTTTAATTTAAGCTTAGTTGCATTAAAAAAGCTTCTATGGTTTAAAAGTTATAGGCGATTAGAAAATTCTAATAAAATAGCGTAAAAAATTGATGATATGTTACGTGCCAAAAATTTAACAAATATGTTGTAATTTTTAGTTAGGCAATTTTTAAACCACATAGGCTTTTTTAGTACAACAAAGTTTAAATTAAAGCATTCAATCTGTACTTTGTTTTATTTTCTATTTATTTTTTTGTAATAGTCTTAGTTCTTTAGTTATTCAAGATCTTGTAAATCCTCCTTTTTATTATATTTTCGAAAAAATGTCTTTATCTCCGTCCATGTGGCCCATTCAAAAAAGAGAAAAAACACGGTTTCATTTTTTTTCATCAAAAAATCATATTCTGCAGTTTCAGCCAAATTCGTTACCCGAAGGTCGGGTATCCTCCTTGTAAGTTGAGCTAATTTATTGTGAATTTTATTTACAATTTTAATTTTTTCATTCAAAATCTGATAAATCAGGTCAGTTTAATTTAAATTATCATAAGATTTATTTTTCTTTTTATATTATAAAGGATTTTAGAAATTAACAAAGAAGAAAATATTTATTTATGCCAGATAAATGAAATAAGAATTGAGCCTTTAGAAGTTAGGAGGTGATTCTCGGTGCATAATGCAAAAGAAAGATCGGTTGGAGATGGTAACCATAGCAGCGTCTAATATGCGCTGTATAAATAAATATTTATATCATATATTATATTTCATATTATGTGTATATTATTAATTATCGAAATATAAAAAATGTATAAATGTATATAAGTATATGAATTCAGCTAGAATCTAGCTCAAATTAAGTTTAAAGTTAGCTGAAATTAGCTAAAAGTTACCTAAAAGTTAACTGAAAATCAGCTAAAATTTATATTAATTTTAAGCAATTTTAGGTAAATTTTGGTTTGATTTCAGCTGAATTTTATTTGCATTTTAGACTATATTCTCTATTTAAATTATATTCTCTCTATAATATTGTGTACATTATTAATTATTGAAATATGAAAAATGTATAAATGTATATAAGTATATGAATGTAAAATTATTAGAAGGGATTATATACATTATGAAATCTATGTATTAAATTCAAAAGGGGGGTTGGCAAGCGAAGCGAGCAGCGGGATATATATTATACAAAAATTTCGTCGCCGCCGCTGTCGCTGCCGCTGTATATAAGAATTCGAATTGTCCTTGATTAGCTAGAATTTAGCTAGAATCTAGCTAAAATTAAGTTTGAAGTTAGCTGAAAATTAGCTAAAAGTTACCTGTAAGTGAACTAAAAATTAGCTAAAATTTATATTAATTTTAAGCAATCTTTGGTAAATTTTGGTTCGATTTTAGCTGAATTTCAGCTGTATTTTGGATTATATTTTCTATTTAAATTATATTCTCTCTATACTATTGAAAGTATATCGCCGCTGTCGTCGCTGTCATCGTCAGAAATGTTTGGACTTACATTACAGCGTGAAATTTAGAATCTTTTTACTACTAGACTGACATTTGATAAAACGTTTATAAATCAATTACTGAATTTATATTTTATTTAATATTATAATAAAACATATACACGTAGCCCTCATAACACACAACATTTAATTATAAATTCTGTCCTAGTATAAGGCTAGGACTTCACAGATGATTAGATTCATTTAAAGATCATTGAAGATTTACCTCAAGAAAACTTTTGCATAATTAATATTTTTTAGTATTATAAATGAAAGTTATTAAATAATTTCAAATTCCTAAATATTTTTTTAAAGTTATAAAAGCAAGATAGGGCTTAACGCGCTTGCGCGCAGGGGGCTTGCCCCCTAGTATTTATAAAAATATATATTACCATCGATAAGGATCTGCAAAATTATAGATAAATGTATGAATATGAAAAAAAAAAATTAAAGCAAACAATGAATGTTTCAGAGAACAGAAATAAAACCATTAATTGAATATATATTTTTTATTCCACACACACACACACATTTACACACACAAACACACACACACACACACACACACACAAACTTTTACGCACTTTATCAACATAAACTTCTTTACTGCAATGAACGTGAACTTACGAACACTAATAAATCCACCAACACACAAAAAACATACACAAACTGACAATAATGAAATACGACTTACTTTTTAGCTGACACGAACATTTTCACTAAAAAAAAAGTACAGTCACACAACATATAGACACTCTTATCAACACATATACTTATAGGCACAGACAAACCAACCAACACGTATACTAAAACGTGCACAGCGGCACGAATACAATATGACACTCTTTTTAACTGACGTTAACGTTTCACTAATACACATACGCACTATTCATACGCACACATATAAATGCACAGGCATACACATACATACCATACACACAAGCACATCACAAACTTACACACACTTAAATAATACATGAAAATACACACACACACTTACATAATACATACACACATGAATGCATACATATGCACATGCGTGTACATATACACGCATGAACGCACAAACGAACACACATACATATACATACACCGACAATTACACTGAAAATCTCACTAAAGCCCGAGGAAATAAACTTATACACACACACACATACACAAAAGACTCATGATAAAATTTACACACCTATGGTAATTCACATACTTATCAACACACACACATACCGAAATATACGCTACAATCCAAACCTAAACGAACACATATGCATACTAACTTATAAACAGGCACTTAACAAACAAACTTTTACTCTGCTACGAACACATATTACCTGATATAGCCAAACCCACTCACACGTACAAAAATATACACCTAGAGCTACAAATAATGAACAAGACACATTTCACCATACATGAACACTTTATCGATGCACACTTTTATACCATACATTTACAAACACATACATGAACGCGCATACACATACATTTACACACACGCAAACATACATGTACACACACACATACACACACACACGCGCACACACGTACACACACACACACACACACACACACACACACACACATATATACACCAATTTACATGCGATTCACCAACATATACTTCTTTACTGCTATAGAAATATACTGACGGACACCGACAAATCCACAACACACATAAAAATATACACACACGTAACAATAATACAAAATACGACTCACTTTTCAGCTGACACGAAAATTTTCTCGAGTACACTATCGTACAGGTGCACTCCATATAGTGCCTTTATTGAAATATATACTTATGGACAATGACGAACCAACTAATACGCACACAGAAACATACACAGTGGCACGAATACAAAATAACACACTTGTTAAATGACGTAAACACTCTCACCAATACACCAACACACGATATATACGCACACAGAAACATACACAGTGGCATGAATGCAAAACGACACAATTTTTAACTGACATGAACACTTTTAGTAATACATATACACACGATATATACGCACACACATACACACACATACATACACACACATGCCCTATATACACATAACACTCACTCATACACACTTACATAATACATAGACAAACAAATACACATATACTAACATAACATATGGATACACAAATACACACAGATACACACATAATAACATAATATATACATACACAAATACACACAAATACACACATACTAACATAATATATACATACACAAATATACACATACACACGCGCACACACACGCACATACACATACACGCATGCACGCACACACACACACAAATACATACACACACACATATACCAACTTATACAAAATTTACCAACATGAATTTCTTCATCGCTATGAACATATACTTACGGATACCCACAAACACAACAATACATAAAAACATACACATACGTGATAATAATACAGTACAACTCACT